>PVIU01012117.1:0-61422 GCA_004026605.1 Ondatra zibethicus | reverse complement strand
TAATCCATTTGGATTTGAGTTTTGTGCATGGAGATAGATAAGGATCTATTTTCATTCTCCTACAGGTTGACATCCAGTTATGCCAGCACCATTTGTTAAAGATGCTTTCATTCTTCCATTGTATACTTTTAGCTTCTTTGTCAAATATGAGGTGTTCATAGGTTTGTGGATTAATATCCGGGTCTTCGATTCTATTCCACTGGTCAACGTCTCTGTTTTTATGCTAATACCAAGCTGTTTTCATTAATGGCTTCGTGTCCTCTGAATGTGTGTTCAGAAGGTGCAATGTTGATATGGATCTGCTGGATGCAAGGAAGAAGGATGGACCCTGGGAGAGCAGCAGAGGGACATGTACGTTCTAAGACCTGGACTGTCCAATGAGACACCCAAATCTACTATACACCAAGGAGAAAGCAGAAAGAGCTAGTGGCTCTGCCATGTCTATCTGCCTGACTCATGGTTTAACCCCTTCAACACTGAGGCTGGAATAGGGACGCCCACAGAAATGGCTGAGACGATTTTCAGAGAAGAAGAGAGAGCTCTGCAGGACTCAGAACTAACAGCAGGACACAGTAAAGCAGCCAAGCACCACTGTGCTTGTGCTTCTGATGATGGGAAAGATTTCTGAACAAAGTTGTTCACACAGAGACTCGGGCAGCAAGGGAAAGGTGGGATGTTGGACATCTCACTTCTCTGACTTCAACCAGACAGCAGTGCTTTTCAGCTAACGGTGGGAGTGTGTCTCAACAAAACACAGAAAGACAAAAGGGGATGCCACAGCTCGAGTCTACTGACCACTACCGTGAAACGCCATGGCACACTGAATCTGTTGCTTCCCTCAGGCTCCCAAGCCTGTGTGGGGGCCTCTGCCTGCTGCTGTGGCCCACCACTGTGAGAGAATATCACACAGAATATCGCTAGCGCAGAAAAAGATCCAATTTCAAAATAGGAAGCACAGTTGTTACCAAACACAATATTGTTTTAGCATTGTAAAGTCATAATATAAAAGTCAAGCCGACAAGATCTCCTGAGTAAACTGGGAAAGTAGGAGTCACAGGAGAGGGTAGCAGGGGATGGGGAGGGAGAGAGGGGAGTGGAGAAAAATGTATAGCCAAATAAAAACAAAAATAGAAATATAAAAAATGTAAAGTATCATAGTACTGTGTGACAACATCCTGTAGCCAGTATGATAGATTGATAATATTTTAATGACATACAGACAGAAAATCATGAAAATAACTTAATACACACACAAATTGTTTTATAAATACATGTGAATAAGAAAATATACCAAAATATTTAGCACTGGTGGTCTCTAATTGGCAGGATTACCAGAAGTTTTTCTTCATTAAACTTTGTCTATCAATTCTATACAAGTTCATCTTTTCAGTTAATAATTCAATCAAGGTTTTCTCATGAAAACAAGAGGATGGGGATGGCTGGCATTAAGTGTGCGCTCCTTCCACTGTGCCCCCTCCCCACCCTCCTCCCATGCCTTTCCTCTTCTCTGAGGGCCAAGTTCAGCTCAAAGTACAACTGGGTAAAAAGAATATGCTAACTAGCAATATGAATTTATCCTCCTTGTTTTTCTTACTCAAACTCCATTCTTTCCTTGGCACTACTGACTACCATCCCAAACCATCCTTTATAGGATCAGACAAGAAAAAAGTGTGTACAAAGCAGGGTTGGGGCTACAGGAAGTAACAGAGTCCTCAACAGGAACAGGATCACATGCTATCATCCTGACAGCAAAGCAGAGTTCCTCTCTTCCTCACCATCCCCTCCGTCTGAAAGACAGACTCTGCAGACGCTCAGTTAACACAGTTCTGTCTCCGTTACACCCTGAGTACCACAGAGTCAGTTATTCATGGTGAACAAAGTCAAACAGTCAAGTTCAACCTTTTGAAGCCTTCAGCTTCCTCTCCTTTGGATCTCAATGTTTCAAAATATCTGCATGGTTTTTGAACAGCTCCATTCAAAACAAACTGATTTCATGAAAGAGAGCAGAGAAAAGAAGTCCACTGACACTGCCCAATGCCATCAGCCCAGCCATCCTCAGGGGCAAAAGTAACCCATTGTTCCCTCACTGTCTCCTTCCAAGGCTCTCTCTCTTATGCATTCAGCCAGAGACTGCAAGCTCCAATGGCAGGGATTTTATCCATTCTGTCCTAGCACAAGCTTGGCACACAGAAGGAGTGCCACAAGTAGCTGTGCAGTGAACAGTTATCTCATTCTATCATCCAACTGGAGGCAGAGCAAGGACAAGTGCATGTGCTCCCAGTCCAGCAGAAGGCGATGGAGTGTGCAGACCGACCTGAGCATCGAAGGCCTGCCCATCTAAGAGAGGAAGGAAGACAGGAAGAGCAAGGCCAAAGCAGGGTCACAGCATTTTCTCTAACGCAATCTTCTCTCTGTAGAGGACCATTCCTACCCTCCCTCCCTCTCTGCCTGCCCCCACGTCCCTGGAATTTATAGGATGCGGGTTCACATCTTGCACTGATTGAATAGACCTAGCCAGAACTGACTCCCCTGACCTGTGTGGTCCACCCCAGAGTGTACCAGAAACATGGAAAGGATAAAGCATCTCTGCCATTCACATATTTAGTTCCTTGCGATATTGCTGCTTTCAACTGCATTTCTGTAAACATAAAACTGTTTTTCTTTCTCCATGATAATAGTAAACAAAGCATATGAAAGATTTCTAATTGTTTCCTTATTGCTGCATTAAAGTAGATTGCATGAATCTGTGCCTTGATGAAATCTAATTCATATCGACCTTCTGGAGATGGCAGAATGCAGGCTATGAAAACAATGTGTCACATATTGGCAAAGGATATTATTTCTAAATGGAGTGAGTGCTGGCCATGGACAAGCTTACCTCTACCGCCTGCTCCTTCCCAGTACCCCTACAGATCCATCTGAATTGATCCAGGCCTCAGCCAGGCTAAAATCCCTCACCATGAGTCCATCAAATGTGACAGAACCTGACTACAGCGTTGCAGAGCAGAGGCACAAACACATGGTGTGCATTATTTGAATGTGAACAGTAAGAAATCTAAAGCATGAACATAAAACAACATGGCTCCTTTGCTACTATTGCTTCACTAAACGTTTTATTTTGGTTGGAACAGGCCTAGAACTTACTCTGTACATCCAACTGACTTTGAACTTACCATGTTCCACCTGCCTTTGCCTCACAAGAAATGCAATTAAGGGTGTGCACTACCAAGCCCAGCCTCAACACTTTGTTTTAAATGTAAGGCAATTTCTTATGGTGGAAGCTGAGTCTAATTGTTGAATTCAATCAAACATTGAGAGTTTGGTAAATTTGCTTTGTGGAGTCTATGAACCCACAGACTATTCCATGGGTGAACTTCCAGAGGCGGACAAATCCCTGATAGTAAATGCAGTGTTTTCATATGTTCATGTGTGCACATGGCTTGACAAATGTCAACTCCTCAAAATGCTTGTCCATTCTAACAAGTGTATATGCCTCTGTTTTACAGCTTAGAAAGGGTTTGTTTCCCAAAACACGTCCAGTTATTCAAAATATTTTGGAATCTTGTCCTTTGGAACATATTTAGCAAGCCATCTCAGTGATGATAAATCTTCCATGGAGATGGCTCTGATTTAAAAAGGACAAAGAAAAAAAGCATGGCAGGAAAATACAGTCAGTAAATGAATGCATTGTGCAGCCTGTTTTTGCTGTAGGTAATCTAACTATAAAGTAAGGAGACCTTTTGCTAAGATTAAGTAGATTAAAAGCTATAAACCAATTGAAATTCACATGGAAAAGCATCAATAAAACATCAGTACTTTACCAGATAATACTAACCAAATGGGTAAAGTCATAATTTTTTATTTTTTTACTTATTTATTGTATAAATACACAATTATTTACTCAATTATTTACTGTCTGACACACACTCTCTTTCTCTCCTTTCTCTCTTGTTTGTTTTTTGTTTGTTTTGTTTTGTTTTTAAGAGAGGGTTTCTCTGTGTTTCCCTGACTGTCCTGAAACTTGCTCTGTAAACCAGGCTGGCCTAGAGCTCAGAGATCTGTCTACCTCTTCCTCCCTAGGATTAAAGGCATGTGTTAGTGCTCTTTGGCCAGACACTCTTGTAAGTGCCAATAATCATAGTTTCTACCCTCATACAGAGCTTTTATTCTGCTGCTTTTTTCAAATTATTTTTTCTTGATTGTTATGTGTATGGTGTTTTGCCTGCATATATGTCTATGCACTACGTGTGTGCAGTGCCTGTACAGGCAAGAGAACATTGGAGCCCCCAGAAAAACATAAGGTTTGGGAGGCAAACTACTGAAGGCAAATACACTACAGTATTCAGACTACTAAAGGCAAATACACTACAGTATTCAGAGTGAATTGAAACAACTGATGGAAAGGAACTGAGTCACTACACCCAAACACAGAAATAAAAAGTAAACAACAGTGATACACCTGTTTGATAATTAGGAGAAGAAACATATCTGTGAGACTACATGTATGTGTATGTGTGTATGTATATGTGTGTGTGTATGTATGTATACATATTCCTTACATTTGCTCACCTGAATGAACCAAAAGTGACAGTAATATCTGATTTTTTGAGGATTTGTGACACCGTGACAAAGAAAAGCAAGCCTGTGTCAGTCTCGGGTGCAAGTGTCCCTCCTCCCCTTACGGTATATAAAAACAAGCCTCATTGCTCCAGGCCTAAGCCAGTGTCCTGAATCCAGTAAGTAAATAAACTTCCATCCTCCTCTCTGATCCTAGTTGTTTCTAACACAGAGACACTGCAGATCACAGAACCCAGACATGTATGCTCACATATTTAAATATACAGAACATATACACAAAAAGGTTGAACCATTTCAAACGATCCTAAAAGTAAACATTTATAATAATTGATTCAATGAGAGAAATATAATAGTAAGATGTACTGATGTGCCCAAAGAAAGAGATGTTTGCCTGTTTCTTCCTCTACTGTTGCCCATCACTCCTCCTATCCTGTCCAAAGGATGCATAGCAGAGTTAAGAACATACGTAAAGAATCATCAGAATTCCAGCTTGAGTACCAAGAAAGGCAGCGGTGCTGGATCTCTAGCGTTTACTCCTGAGCTTCCTTTGCCAATTAAATAAGTAAATGAATGGTGGGGGCAGTCAAGAGTAGAAATTTAACTATAAACACTTTTTTGAAAGGAATAAATCCATACAAGCAAAACCTAAATGGTGTGGGCATGGAGAGCACCTGTTGGGAGATTACTTTGTCCCTCTAATGGATATGGGGTCAGGGAGACAGAGCCATGGCACCACAGCATCTGAAAAAACATCAGCTGTTACAAAAGCTGGCTGAGATACAGGAAGATTCCCTCTGTGACAGGGCTTGGGATGGAGTCTAAGCCTGGGATGGGTTAAGATCAACATCAGCATCTTGGCTATTAACCCCCTATTTTCCTCACATCCTCTAGATTTGAAGTTAAGGGTAGTTCAATATGTGCAAATTGACAAGAGAAGTAAATACTACAGGGTGATAGGACAGGAAAGGTGATATCTATGTCCACAGACACCACTGAAGTGAGTGAGTTGCTTGCTCTACCATTGATTTTGAAGCAGAATATTTTAACTCTCCACTCACGGATTTTCTCACTAACTTCACTTGGATGCGAAAGGAGGTTTCTCGACTTTTTTAGAAAGGGGATATCTACAGAATGAGATGTTGAGATAATCTAGGATACACTTATCAATTCTCACATGGGCTGAGACGCAATTCAGAATGCCCATATCATAAAGCACAGCAAGATGAAAAGGCCCTGTGGAAATCCTCCTGCTAGCATGCTCTTTGATGCATCGGTCTCGTGTCAAGACTGCATGCATGTGCCATATTTGCATGAGGAAGTTAAGTCATCCGTTTTCATCTGAGAAGATGTCAAGTTGCCCATGCAAACTGGGCTCAGAAAATCCAAAATGATAGTTTTTAAAAACTGATGCTATGTGGTGGAATGACCACACGCTCATTTACAGCCAGGTATTCAGTAAGCGCCTGACGGTTAAACACAATAGTGAGGGAACTTAGAGAACGGGGCTTTGTTTCATACTGTGGAGGAAAAGCGGAGCCATCAGAATGGTGGTATTTGAGTACATAAAGGACTCATTGAGGCAGAGTAAACACTAGCTCACCACTCCTGGTGGGAGAAAGATGAGAATGGACAGATTCCTATGCCAGGTCAGAGACCCAGATCACCAGGTAGGCATAGAAACGGTCCAGACTGAACTGAGCTGCAGCGTGAAGAACAGGCTCTCCATTGCATAATCATTAAGAAAAACAGGCCAATGGCAAATTTTTCTTAAGAGTAGATATAGCTTAAGTATCAAGTATTTTAATATTTTCTCTAATATTAAAATATAGATATTTTATCTATCAAGTACTTTAATATTTTCTTTAATGTTAGCACTTCCATAGAGCCCCGTCTCAGACCCCAGGTGTTCTCTATCATCTACCACTTCGCCTTGTTTTTATCTACAAAGAAGTTAGGTGGCTTAAGATTACCTTTTTCAACTATCATATCCAATTTTAAATGAAGTTTAATGTATATTATTAATGCAAGATATGAAAATCCACATGACTAAACTTTCTGCTGTGCTGATATTTTAATATAAACGATGTGTGCTGTCATCAGCTCTTGGCTTTCCTCTGCATTCATTAACTTCCTCCGGTGCTCAGTTGACCCCCTGTCCTCAAAACTCAATTTTGGAAGAAAGTTCCTATTAAGATGCCAGCAAAAGTAAAATTATTTATACCTTAGAACCTACAGAAATAGGATTTTTCTTTACAGAATTTCAAGATACCTACTTTACTTGATTTTTAGTCAAATATGTATATCTGTATGTGTGTGTGTACTTGTTGTGTATGTGGTGTGTATATGCATGTATATCAGTGTATATGTATATGCATGTGTGTGTAGTACATCTATGTATGTGTGTATACATGCATATGTATATATGTGTGTATGTTTGTGTGTGTGTGTGGTATGTGAGCATGGAGGCCAGAGTATACAATACTATAAAGTACCTGCCATGTAGCACCAAGATAAGACTAATAAATATTTTATTATTTTCCTAAATGTAACTGGAGTCCATAAAATCTAGCACATTTAGGAGACCTTCAAACTGCCAGGAATACAGTTATTAATGTCAGCATTTAAAAATTCTATCAATAGCTCCTGAGTTTTCCAGAAAATGTCAAAAAGAAGACAAAAGGTCTCCAAGCGTCTGGCCTGTGCTTTGAAAGTGATAGGCTATGTGCTTTTTTACTCTGGCCTGTGCTTTGAAAGTGATAGGCTATGTGCTTTTTTACTCTGGCCTGTGCTTTGAAAGTGATAGGCTATGTGCTTTTTTACTCTTTTTCCTACTCAGAAGCTCTACTGTGCTTTTGTCCTTGCTGAGCTACTTGGGGTTTTAATTTCATACCCAGTATTTTTACTTAATGTGAAAATGTCATTTGAGTAATTAATTATTTGATCTCTAACCTATCAACTTAATGCAAGTGTTAAATAGCACTGAGTCCAGGGCTGTCCCTTCTAGGTCACCATATATCCCTCTTGCTTCTAGAACATTCATAGACACCTTTGGGTGACAGTGTCTTGCCTGTCTTCTACTCCTGTGCCTATTCTCCCCACAGTGAAAGCCACTTAATCTCTCCTGGGTGTTCCTTCTTATCTCAGGCATTGGTCCAATAACATCCTCAGGAGGAAAGAACTCTAGCTCAGTAGAGAACTGGATATCAGGTGTGCCCTGCTATTGGTCCAGCTCTGATAACTGACTCTTTGGCAGAGTTCTAATCACAGGCTCTGCCTTGTTCCTGAAACCAAGGACCAATGAATCCTCTAGATGTGTTTGTTAGGTCCATGTCATACCTCCCTACAGTCTGGATATCCTGTCCTAATAAAGTCATTGTCTTCTCTCTAAATATCACAAAGACCTGTCCAAATGGATCTCCACAACGCATGTCTGAACTTAGACTTAGATCCACCCTCTTTCCCATCCCAAACCTCCCTCACTCAAGAGCATGATTCTTGAATTTCTGGGTCCCTCAGATCTCCTCTGCTCTAGTGGAGGTTGGTCAAGGTTGATCTCTCTCAAGATATAGAACAGCTAGTTGTCACTCAGCAACAGAAGGCGTAGTGGCCAAAAAGACTTCTAACAGACTTAGAAACTTACATGGGTCGAGTAATCAAAAGTTTTACCAAAGTTGTTAAGTATTAACATTATCTTTCCCTATATAAATGTCATCATTATCATCATGTAATACACCAAAACTCATACAAATTTTATATGATACAGAAGATATGGCCAATATTTCCTGACTATTTAAATCCCATTTCCCTTGAAGCCTCTTGAAACAATGATCAAGAGTCTTAATTTCTTAGGATAAGTATACTGTGGTAGTTTGAATAAGAACGGCCTCCGTAGGCTCATAGATCTGCATGCCTGGTCACCAGGGAGTGGCACCATTTGAAAGAATTAAGAGGTATGCCCTCGTTGGAGGAAGTATGTCAGTGGGGGTGGGCTTCAAGATTTCAAGAGTCTAAGCCAGGCCCAGTGACTCTCTCTCTTCCTACTGCCTGTGGATCTGCATGTAGAACTCTCAGCTCCTTCTCCAGCACTATGTCTGCCTGCATGCCGCCATGCAGCCTGCCATGATGACAACAGTCCATACTCTAAACTGTAAGCCAGCCCCAATTGAATGTTTTCTTTTATAAGAGTTGCCGTGGTTTAGCTGTCTCTTCACAGCAACAGAACACTGAAGAGGACATCTGCTTTTCATTTTTGAGACGTGGAATTTAAAGGTGCCTTTCTTGTTTCCTGTGTTTGCAGACCCTCTAAGAGGTCACAGCTCTGGGGCACTCTGTTCTCTCACTTCGTGGTGAGAAGTTTCATTTTAGATCAGTGTTCCTGGTAAAGAAAATGAGAGGTGCGCATTGGTCAAAGGTGGCCGAATGAATGTGTGATATGTTGCTCCAGCTCCTGTGGAGAAATGGCTCTCATATACTACTGATGGGACATAAATTATTCTAGTCCTTTGAAAATGCCATTGCACAGTTGTTCCCATGGCTGCTTAACAAGTCAGCTCACTTCCTAAAGGTCAGTTCCTTTTCTAGGGGCTCATTATGCATTAGACCTTGAGAAAAGGATTAAGATGCAAAGACATTCTGATGATATCGACAGACAACAAAAAAAGGAAAAAAAGATCACCAGAAGAAATGGAATTTGACTCAGTACATCACAGCATATCTATGTGATGAGAAATCCTGCAGTCGTTATAAATTAAGTTAGCTCATAAAATGCAAACTGGGGGTGATCTAAGGAACAAAATCATATTCATGCTAGTCCAGAATGGTGCAATGACAGCTAACTTTACTTTTCTTTACTGAAGTCAGAACTAAGGTCTCATGCAGCCCAGGCTAACCTTAAAATCACTAAGTAGCCAAAGATGACTTAAACTTTGGAACCTTCCTGGAGCTGGGATTATAGACAAGCATCACCAGGCCTGGTGTTATACAGTGCTGGCTGGAGAGAGAGCCCATGGCTTTGTGCATGTGAGGGAAGCACAAACCACTCTACTAGCTGAGCCACATACATCCCTAGTCCTTCAGTTTTCATTTTTTTCATTGCCTTGTTTTTCTTTTTTCTTCCTTCATTTTCTCTCTTCTTTCCCTCTCTTAATTTGCTTTTTGTTTTATGTGATTTTTAAATGTTTTATACAAGAAATGCATTACTTTCTTGTTTGCTTTATAGTTTTTCAAGACAGGGTTTCTCTGTATAGCTCTAGCTGTCTTGGAACTCACTTTGTAGACCACACTGGCCTTGAACTCACAGAGATCTGCCTGCCTTAGGCTCCCAAGTGCTGGGATTAAAGGCATGCACCACCATGCCTGACCGTGTGTTACTTTTATAAAGGACTTTATCTTTTATTATTTTCATTTATGTGTATGTTTGTGAGATCATGGGTTTGTGCAGTGGCTGCAGAAGCCAGAAGAAGGCATCACATCCCCAGAACTAGAGTTACAGGATGAAGTCACCTGATGTGAGTGCTGGGAACTGAACTCAGTCAGGTCCTCTCCAAAAGCAATATACACTCATGACTGCTGAGCCATCTCTCTAGCCCCCAAATTCATAGATTTTAAAATAAACTCTCCAAAACAGAAAGAATAACAAAGGGGCATAAGTTTGATGACATAAAAGTATTGCAAGGGTCATAAGGCAAGAACCTAACCGGTTTCTCCATAGATATTATGTGAGTGGGAGTGATTTCCCAAAAGAGCTGGGCTTGCTGCTCCAACAACCCATTCTAGCCAGATGGCAGCTCTAAGTGATGACACAGAGAAACTACCAAACTAGACTGCTGTGGGCACAGAAAGAGAGATTTATTGGGGATCAGACTGCCAAGGCCGTCTCGGGGCACTTGTGGGGAGGGAAGAGAAGTAGACAAGCAGATTTACGTGATAGTCAGTAGGGTAGAGATCTGTGCTGACACAGGCTTTCTGGATTGATCCAGAGCTAAGCTCCCTTGGCAAAGGTAGAGTTGACCTTTGGGAAAAAGGTTAAGGGAGGTTCCTGGAGAATAAAACTGCCCTAAGAGATCCGCTTTTCTAGTAAACAGAAATCTTTAGGCTTGTTTACCCAGTAACAATCCTTCTGTTTACCCTGCCAGTCTGTCTGCTTAGAACAATATCACCAGCATGGGCGGTGGGGACGGAACTCTGGATCTGGCAGTAGCCGCCCCATCCTCACAAAGTTGTCCCAGCAGATCATTGAGATGGACTTTAAAGAAAAAGTAAGCAAACCAACCACAAAACTGTATCTAAGCACCATGCACCATGTCAAACATATATGCCAAAGCAAATCCCATGGATTAAAAAACACAGTAAGTCTGCACTGCAGTTAAGAGACATGGATGCTTAAGATCATATTCAGAAAATGTCAGGAGTGGACTCCAAATTTTAAAATATAAACTCATATTTCATTTAAAGCCAAGCAGTTCAACAGGAAAGGCACATGGATAATGTAAACACTGCCTTCCACTTTGGGCCAGCTTTCTATCCTTGTATGTATCAGGATATACACACATGAATCCTCATCATAAGCTTGTTGGGGTATCAGGGAAGCCATTTGTACAAGGTCACATAGGAAGCAGTGGCAGATCCAGCTCCCCTGCCAGCAAAACCCATTTTCTCAGCTGCACCACTTGGGACTGATGACTCAGAACAGCAATTACTCTGATAACTGGTGACAATGACTTTCTAAAGAATACAAATGTAAAGAGAACACCCCTACAGTGAATTCTGGAGGGTTTTTTTTTAATCAAACTGGCCTATATAAGAAAATATAGCTCAATAACATACATGATTCCAAGGAACAGACTTCAAAATAAGGTAAATTCCTGCTGTGCATAAACATGGCCGCAATATGGCATTTGTTATTTTTATTACTTTGAGACTTGTGTGGGCCACTGGTGTTTCACGTTCCACACAAAAATCCCCTACCACATGCTGAAAATGAGTTTATCCCTTTGATGAGGCAGAAGATACATCAGAATCTTTTACAGTTATAAATATGAATTACCAAGGCAGCCTAGAGAGGGTCATATCAGCACAGGCATTCAGACAATCGAGTCTAGATAATCTGACTTTCACTACCTCACACACTAACAGGATGCCTTCCCCCAGCTCTGAGGAAAACATTTGGGGTTTCCTAATTGAACATACGTGGGATCAGACTTTCAGCAATGGTGGTATATAAATTAGCTTGGCTACAAGCCACTCTCCTGTGCCAGGACTAGGACATGTACTGAATTCTCAGCAGCATTAAAGATGCTTTGTGAGGCCTAGGGCCACATGCTGAAGATCTTTTGGACCTTGGCAAACCGCCTGGCTAGCCGCATCTCAGATAGACTGGATGAGTATCCACTGATTGACAGCTGCTCTGTCTAAGCCGGAAATGGTGGCCTCTATCTTCATCGGATGAAGAGAAATCTGGAGGTTCCCAACCCAGTCCAACAGGCCAGTCTTCCAGATACTGGCCTTGCACTCCACTCTTCAAGCCAAACCCACTTTCTGTAGCCCTCTTTAGACTCTGCTGGCCTACTTCAACTGCTAACACAGAAGTTTAGGAGTTGAATTTCAAGGCAAGTATAACGTGAAAGAAGCAGCTTGTTAGAATACAACCAGGCTCTGTGAGGGACACTGCGAGGTAAGTTACTTAACACCCACATCACATGGTGCTCTCGCCCACAGAAACCTGTTTGGGAGACACCAGAGTAGGTCAATGAGATCAGCTCACTCCCGGGACTCTAGCATGCACGTTTTTCTTGTATCTTCGATATCTAAACTGGATTACAGATAAGAAGAGAACAGCCTCCATCTTCCACCCAAATCCAAGTATGGTTGCTCCACAAGTGTGGGACTCAAGGAGGATCTGCGTTTGTCAATACTCACGTAGACTCAATAATCACTATTAATCGTAATATATCCCAAAACTCTAGCCTGACACTGGAAGTTCATAACAATGTTATAAACTTCACTGCTAGATTACTAAGGGGAAAATTATACCATTCTTAGAAAATAAAAAAATCACAGGAACTCAGACTCATTGGATTGAAAGGAAGTTCTTTAAATGCACACACAATCTGTACACAGCCTCTTAGAGGAGATCCTGACTCTTTCCTGATCCCTAAGTTTCAGACGACAGTAAGGAAGTCACAGAAGGCAGAAACCAAGCTTCTGAGGAGAGACGGGAGGATGGAGGAAGGGGACGGTGGCGGGGGGCAAACATGTGAAGCGTGTGCATTATTAACTGTCATCATCCATGGAGATGACAGTTGATGCCAGAGAAATCGATTGGAACAATGAGAGCGTGGAGAGAGGCAGAAGGCCCGGAACAAAACCTACACGTGATGGAATAAAAAAGAGTTAACAGGCAAGAGCAGAGCAGCCACCAGGTGAGAAGGGGACACGATAACTCAGCGCCACACATGCCAAGGAAAGCAACTGTGCTCCGTGAAGACGGCAGAGAGCCTAAGAAGAGACTGAGGAGCACGTGTTCTCAGAAGACTGGACCTAGTGTGTGCTGGAGAAAGAACTTTGGGCAGAGACTCCATAGAGCTGAACGGAAGGATTTATGTAACGTCCTGAGAGTCTCAAAGGGACCGAAACTAAAGTACAGGCGCTTACAGGGACTAGACACAGTCAGGTCCAGGAACTCGGAGCCTTCACACTCAATCTCATCTGCATCTTTTTCTCTCTGGCCAACTCCCTTTCCTTGAACATAGACCAGCATGAACAACATGGTTACCAAGCTCAATAGCACATTGAATAACAGGGCAAAAGCATCCACACTGATGAAGGGTCCTTGTCTTAATGCACTCTTGTGAAAGTAGATGAGCTGATACACTGTGGTCAGCAGTGAGTCAACCATCCTTGGGCGATATGTACATTCCCATAGTCAGCTGCGGTGAGGAAAGAGGAGGAGGAGGTTATTTCCACCAGGGCCTTCTGTAAGAGTGATGGACTGAGGCAGAGCTGGGAAAGGTGGTCATGGTAGATCATGGAAACTGTATTCAGCCAACCTTGAAGTAGCTGTTAGAATTAACCCAGTACTAACATGTAAGCATCTACACCATATGAAGCACCACACACTCAACTCAAACGAAGCCTCTTCCTGAATGCCGTCACAGGGGACTTGAAGGAGGTGAAAACAGCCATGGAATTATGAACTATATAAACAATATATAACTGCCACGTCAAAATGCTAAGATAACCAGAGCAAACAGAAACAACTTCGTACAGGTGACATTTTTGCTGAGAAAGGAACAGAATTTTCATGAAACGAGTAAGGGGAGGGGGAGGAGGGGAGTCTCAGAGATATTGTCCCTACTATTAGGCTGACTGCCCCTTGAAGGTAGAAAATTTCTCCCATTTTCCTTTCCATCTCTTGCTGCTTACAAAGCAGTTAATCAACATTTTATTATTAAATACCCGTAAGCATAAACAAATAAGATAAGCAAAAACCAGGAGGTGGTGGTGCATGCCATTAATACCAGCACTCAGGAGGCAGAAGCAGGCAGATCTTTGTGAATTCAAGGCCAGCCTGGTCTACAAAGTGAGTGCCAGGACAGGGTCCAAAGCTACAGAGAAACCCTGTCTCAGAAAAAAAAAAATAAACAGAGGGAAGTATCAAAAAGCTTTAGTCCCACCA
This sequence comes from Ondatra zibethicus, assembly GCA_004026605.1. Classification (NCBI taxonomy): domain Eukaryota; kingdom Metazoa; phylum Chordata; class Mammalia; order Rodentia; family Cricetidae; genus Ondatra; species Ondatra zibethicus. The sequence goes on along the minus strand of PVIU01012117.1, from coordinate 47,168 downwards.
AATATGGGGGCACCATATTTGCAACCAAAAAAAAAGCCCAGGACCAGATGGTTTCAGCTCAGAATTCTACAAGATTTTCAAAGAAGAACTAATACCAATACTCCTCAAACTGTTCCACACAATAGAAACAGAAGGAACATTGTCAAACGCTTGTTATGAGGCTACAATTACCCTGCTATCCAAACCACATAAAGACATTACTAAGAAAGAGAATTACAGACCAATCTCACTCATGAACATTGATGCAAAAATACTCAATAAAATACTGTCAAATCAAATCAAAGAACACATCAGAAACATCATTCACTATGATCAAGTTGCCTTCATCTCAGAGATACAGGGATGGTTCAACATACGAAAATCTGTCAACGTAATCCACCATATAAACAAACTGAAAAATTAAAACCACATGATCATCTATCTCATTAGATGCTGAAAAAGCTTTCGACAAAATACAACATCCCTTCATGATAAAGGTCTTGGAGAGAGCAGGGATACAAGAATCATACCTAAACATAATAAAGGCAATATACAGTAACCCTAACAATTGAAAATGAAGGACAAGAAGATCGAGAGTTCAAGGCCATGGTGGACTACACAATGAGATCCACACCAGCGTGGGCTGTATAATGAGGCCCTGTCTCAAAACAAAATGAACCAACAACAAAATTAACAAAAGTTTGGTCCCCTTCAAAGACAGGAAGAGGATTCACTCAACCTAAGACAGGTGAAAGATAAACACAAGGGCTAAGCCAGGCTAGAGGGAGCTTTGAACGCAAAATAAGCATTACCCTTTTCCTGGGTCCAGAAAATATGATAGAGACACCAAGGCTCTTGCAAGCCCCGTGACCATGACTTGTCAGTAACATGAGACTGGTAAATTTCCCCCACCACTTCATGCAGGGGTTGTGAGATTCAAATCCAATAATGTATGTTGAAGATATTTTTGCTCATCTTAGTAGCCCCCCAGTACCTGCCACAGAACCCTGCCCAGTCAATGTTTAATGACTTTCTCTGTGAACTGTAAATCTTGTCAAATTTAAGATATTTTCAACCCTTAGAATGTATCAGCCATTTGGACTTAATAGATACTCAAAAGTTTTTTGCATAACAGTGCTAATTTTCCTATCACTGCTATTTTCATTGTCGTATAAATTTTGTTGAGAATATGTGATGTAAGCAGCACTGGAGAGAAAGTACCTAGGGGTGTGTCCTCTGGCCTCGGCACACATACACTGCAAACACCACTGGGACATCTGCTTCCTGCATGTCCCTTTAGGTCTCTGAGAGAATCATGTTCCTTCAGGTGGACCTTGCCTGGTGAATTCAACAGTGCCATCCCCAACCCACTGTCCTATCACTGCAGTCTTTTTTAAATTTATTTTTATTTCATATGCATTTGTGTTTTGCCTACGTTGTGTGTCTGTGTGAAAGCATCAGACGCCGTGAAACTGGAGTTACAGAAAGTTGTGAGCAGCTATGTGGATGCAGGGAATTGAACCTGGGTCCTCTCAGTCTTGATTACCACCTGTTTATATGTATATGTGTATGTGAGTGTGTGAGTGTATGTGTGTGTTTGTGTGTTATATATCTGTTCTTCTCTTCATCAGCTGTCTTCTCCTATAGATCGCATAAATAAAAAGAGACAGAATTTATTCTTCTTGCCTATCCCACAACCCTGGTTCTAAAACTGTGTCTGAACACAGTGGATGCCAGTCAGTACCGCATGAATGAATGAATACCAGAGCTGTTTTAAGAGTGTGGAGGAAAGATTTCATGTATTATGAAAGATTTCACTATCCTTAGAAAGGCCTGTTTGCAAAGTTGGCCTCTGGCTGGCAATCAAGAGCTTGAATTTATAAAGGACCCACTATTTCGTAACCAGGAGATAGGGCTCACTGTGCCTAAGCTATTGCTGTTCATATAAACACCATAAAGCAATCCATAGTGGCCAATTAAAGATATTCACAAAGAAACACTGTGGCTTGCTTGGGACTCTTGGCTTTCCTTCTGAAACCTGGAATTGTTCATGTGTCAAATAGGATACCTGCCTGACCAGTCCCTAGGAGAGACCCTGGATCGGTGTGTGACATGGGTTTCCCTGATAGGCAACATGCCGCTTGTGTCCTCATAACTCCTTGAAGTGTGACCTGGGTGTCATTACGGCCACCCGGCTGCCTCATGCGGCTTTCCTTTGCTGACTTCCTTTGGATCTGTTTACACCACAATAAATCAGAGCCTTGAGTCCCAGCATATGCTGAGGCCTGGGCGCCTTCCTCATGACTCATCAGGACTGGGGACGGTCTTAAGCTCCTGACGCAAAGCATATGTTTGCCAGAAGCCTGAAATGTAGATCTGAAAGACTAAAATAATTACTGTCAGGTGAGCAGGTTAGGAAAAAGGCTATTGCTGAAGTCTGAGAAAGACAGACCCAAGGACCAGAGGAGAGGGGACGGTGCTGTAATAGTTCCATTAGTAGTGTGCGTGAGAAAGTCATTCTTGGCTGAAGGCGCTACCTCTAGGTCTAAACCCTGATGGGCAAGAAAGAAGATTTCTCCTCAACACAGCTAGAGTGACAGCGTTGTGTAAACGACTTCATCAGAATGGGAAGAGCAGAGGCTTTCTGTACACAGCCTGGGGTGATAGTGACAGACTGAAGAACTGCTCAGAGCCTAGGACCAAATTCACAAATAGCCAGCTTGGCAAGGAGGTTGAAGTGGAAACGGATAGCATTCACGAGGAACAAAGCGGATGAAACGCCCAATGCTTTCTGTAATAACTGCTTTAAAGTTGGAGCACTGCAAACCCATCTGCATTCTAACATTAAGAATTATTTACCTCCACTTTGCAAATTAACACTTAATAGCCTAGCTTGTGAATGCTGAACTGCACTTTCAGGGAACCTTCCGGCACCATGGGCTGCTGGGAAGGCGGCCACTACCTGTCTCACCTCTCCGTCCTCAGTCTCCCCCAGGAAGGGGCCTATCTGAAGAGAACAGCTGCCAGAGGCCTTGGCCCTGCCCACGTCACGCTGGCACCCACCAATGGTTGTTTCATGGGGAGTTAGTGAAGAGCTCAGACCCCACTCGAATTCTGGGTTTCTATGAAGGACAAATCCAGTCGCAGAGATCCAGGGTAGGCTGTAACTGTACTGCAACCCAACATCTCCCCTGAAGGCTGCTTGTTCATTCCCGGCTACCCAGAACCAAAATAATCACACAGAAACTATATTATTTAAAACACTGCTTGGCCAATGACTCCAGCATATTCCTAGCAAGCACTTACATATTAAATTAACCCATTTTTATTATTTTATATTTATCATGAGACTTGAAGCCTACCGGCAAGGTTTCAATTCAAAGCTTGCGTCTGTCTCTATGGCAGCTTCATGGTGTCTCACTGACTCCAACTTCTTCCTCCCAGTGTTCAGTTATTTCCCCCCTCACCCGCCCCCAGGTCCATTCTACCCTATCACAGACCAAGACAGATTTTTTTATTCATTAACCAATAACACATATACAGAAGGACCTCCCATACCATTTCCCCTTTTCTGTTTAAATAATAGAGGTTTTAACTTTAACATAGTAAAATTATATATAACAAAGCACTTATCAAGCAAGAATTATAGTTACAATATTTATATCTATTTTATCTTATATCATAACTAAGGAAAACTATAATTATAACTATTTTTAACTCCATCAAAGACTCCAGAAGGATATAATATTAACTAAGTAAACAGGAAGTGCATTGTAAGCAACTTTTAAAACTCTAGAATTGACAGAGATATCTTCCTGCCTGGACAGTCACCCAAAGTTCTTTTGTATCATTGGGGTATCCAATCTTCAGCCTACAGGCCCATAGCATCCAGCAGACTTTTCCATGAAGCAGGAAATTTCAAAGACAGTTTTACCTATACTGGCAGTTTGTCAGTCACTTTCTTCTGTGTCCTGCAGAATGTCTGGCAGACTCTTTCATGAAGCAGGAACCCTGAAGGACCATCTCACCTTTAGGCAAGTTCAGCAGTCATTTCTCTGTGGGTCCTGCATGTCCAGTTCATACAAGCATAACGTCAAGTAGTCCAGGCAAGAGCAGTTTCTTGCCTAAATGGCTAACAAACTCCATAAGGAGTCTCTTTGATGCCCATCATCCTCTTGAAGTAGATTGGTGCTGCCAGGAGCCTATGTGTCTCATGTCATGAAAAGTCCTAATTTCTTAAAACATTTAAATGCCATATTCTGTTAGTCTTGGAAAGGTTTGAAGAATACCTAGCCATCTGAAATATATCTCTGTACATCTGGAAAATCAACTAACATGGCTACAAGCTTGACTATTATAGATGACTCTCTATTAACCTATATTTCTTAATTATACATTATATTTTTAAATGAGATGCACAAACAGAATACCTTAATCAAGAGAAGAAATATACATATAACAAAACTGACCTTAAATTTGTATCAATAAACCAATACCCATACCAATGTAAAGTATCCATCTCTATATTATATCCCCCTTTAAATGTAAACAAACATTTATAAACAATCATTTGGACCTCCCACACCACTCTCCCACTTCACACTGCTTTTCTTTCTTCCTTTCCCAATGACTACTCTCCTAAACTTCCTATTCTTCTCAGAGTAGGTTGAGAAATGATCCCTCAAAAACAGTGTTTCTCAACCTGTGGATCATGACCCCCATGAGGGTCAAATAGACCTCTCTCAGGGGTTGCCTAAGACCATCTGCGTATCAGATTTTACATCATGATTCATAACAGCAGCAAAATTACAGCTATGAAGTATCAACGAAAATAATTTTATGGTTGGGGCTCAGCACAACATAAGGAATTGTATTAAAGAGTCGCAGCATTAGGAAGGTTGGGAACCACTGCTCTAGACTCATGTGTGTGAATACTTGGTCCTCTGCTCTGGTACTGTTTGGGGGGGTGATTGTGAGTCCTCACTAGAAAAAGTAAATCACTACTGGGGGTAAGCCTTCAGGTCATACAGCTTAACCCTACTTCCTACTTCCCTCTGCTTCCTGATTGCACACCAAATATGGCCAGCTGCCTCCTACTCCTGTAGCCTGCCATATCTTCCAACCATGATGGACTGTGTCCCTTCTAGAGTGTGAGCCAGTCTTTCCTTTCTTAAGCTGCTTTTGTCAGCTATTTCATCACAGCAAGGAGAAAATGAACTAGAACAAGAAAGATCAAAGAACCACCCCTTACTCTAAAAAGACAGAATGTGTCTTAAAGTGACTATTCTAGTCTTCTGTCAACATTCTCTCCTTGAGGGCTGGAGAGATGACTAAGCAGGGAAAGGACTTGCCATGCAAGCATGAGATTGTGAGTTTGGATACTCAAGCTCCATATAAAAGCAAGTGTAGCAAGTGCCCTTAATTCCCCCTCAGAAGGCAAAGCCAGAGGGTCATATGGATCCACAGAACAAGCTGGCTAGCTGAACTAGCCATGGGCAAGCTCTGACTTCATTTGAGGGTTCATTCAATTAAGTGACTGAGCCTCAGTGAATCAGATAAAGAGCAAAGGATGAAGACAACCAATCTATTTCTATTGCTGTGAAGAGACACCACGATCACAGAAACTCTTATAAAGGAAAGCATTTCATTGGGGTGGCTCAATTACAGTTTAGAGGTTCAGTCCATTATCATCATGGTGGGACATGGTGGCATGCAGGCAGACATGGTGCTGGAGAAGTAGCTGAGAGTTGTACATCTTGCAGGTAACAGGAAGTGGTCTGTGACACTGGGAGTGGCTTGAGCACAGGAAACCTCAAAGCCCACCCCTATAGTGACACACTTCCTTCAACAAGGTCACACCTCCTAATAGTGCCACTCCCTTTGGAGGCTATTTTCTTTCAAACCACCACAAACCCCCAGTGTCAATCTTGGGCCTATACACATATGAGTACACAAACAAAGACTACATGCACATGTACACATGTGAAAATAAAGCTCTTTCTGAAAAGACAAACGCAGTGTGAGAAAGTGTAAAAGCACACATGCTGAAGGAACTCCTACCACCAGTAGCCTTTAAGTTACCCGCCCACATGGGCGTGGACTCTTAAACTATTTATGCCCACGTAAGCTTCTTTTCTGGCTACAGGATTCGGTTGCTGTTCTCTGTTCCAGCAAAGGATTCTGATTTGTGAGTCTATTCCTAAATAAATAACCCTCTATTATTCTCAATTCTGAGCTATTGTGGGATTTCTTTTAAGTATCCTTCTTCACATACACTTTGATGTCAAACAAACCTCTTTCAATCCCCCCATACATTACATGACCATGAGTGGCTTCATATCTTTGCTCTTCAGTTTCTTCATTACTAAATAGTACACACTCCATTATACTTTTACAACAATCAACTAAGGTAATGTGCACACAGCCAGGGCTTCAGTGCTATCAATGAGGTTTGTATCAATGGGCCATGAATTTAACTCTGTGTCCTTCATCACAGCCATGCATTCACTCACTCCAGTAGTATAGAGCCTTAACCATGAATCCTGGACAGTTATAGCAGAGGGCATGGCTCAGGGATACTGCTTGGCATATATGAGGCCCTAGCTTTGAACCTCAGCACTATAACAATCAAAACATTGTGAAATACTTCCTGGAGATAGAGCTCCATTGGGCGAGTGCTTTCCTAACACACAAAAAGTCCTGAGTTCAAGCCCCAGCACTGTGTAAGCCAGGTAGGGTGGCACACACCAGAATCCCAGCACTCTAGAGATGGAGGCAAGAGAATCAGAAAGCAGAAATCATCCTCAGGCGTACAATCAGTTCCAGGCCAGCTTGGACCACATGAGACCATGTCTCAGAACAAATTATCAAGCAATTATATGGCAGAAGGTACTAGTCCTTGTATGACATCAAATACCAAATAGGGACTTACTGTTTCCTGGGCAGTTACAGTATGGCGAGTGTAGTATGGAACCTATTACAATTAATGTTTTATTTAGTCTTCAACACAGCACCATAGTGCAGGTTTGGGGTCTCTTTTGTAGGTGTAAAACTGACAACGTTCAGAGAAAGAAAATACCTGAAGGCACCACATCCAGTAAGAGGCAGAGCCAATATGTGTACTTCTCTTTCCACCTTTGGGCTCTTACATCACTTTCTCGTAGACCCACCCGAATAGACACTACCCTTTGCTTGACAATGATACAAGCAGCCTAGCGCTGAGTTGGAGACCTTGGTCTTCAAGAGAAAAGCCAAAAGGAATGTCTGCCCATCAGGAGGGCTCAGCTCCAGCAGTCCCAAGGCTGTCCTTGGCTTCACACCCTGTCTCCACTATGGCCATGAGTAGCCCCAGCTTTTCCTGGGGTTTGGAGCTACCTTGCCATCAGTCTGATCCTAAACAGGTGAGTAGAACATTCTGCCTTAGGGGCTCAGCAGCGAGCTGATTCCAGTTGGGGTTTCTGTCACCGCAGGAGGGGCCCTGCTCTGAGATCCCATGTTTGCAAGCTGAAAGGCATACCACAAAGCACGCCAACCACGTAACTGAACCTTTTCAAAGAACCTGCTAAGCTTCATTTTTGCAGAGCCCTATAATTGCCACTAAGCTGTCCTCCAGCCATTTAACTTTTCATGATGTTATTTCAACAGCCTGCAACGATTTGTTTAATCAGTCCTGGACACACTGCAGGAAGCAGCAGAGGCAGAGGGCGGGCCTTCCACATCACTAATTCGCAGTAACCATTGCTCTCTGGGGACTAGGTCCTTGGGAGATGCCAAATAGCATGCCCTCCTAGCAAAGCTCTGAACTATTGGAGATTAGCCGCCCAAGCAGCCATGTTGCTTCCTGGTTTGGAAAATGACAGCAGGAGCAGCCACTTAACCCCTCTCTGAGGTAGATGAGGGCTTTAAATCTCCATGGGCTCAAGAGACCAGTGAGGAGGAGACCCAAAGCCTGCTGTCCTTGAAGCCCTGGTGTGGACAAGTCTACACAGGAACAGGTAGGTACCTTGATCTCTATGCTTGCAGGGCCTGCCTCTACGAGGTCACACACTCAAGGCTGTTTGTGTCAAAAGAGACCACGTGCCCCATTCTCTCAGAGCACTGTGCTTGCTGCGAATCTGTGGGGAGTTTTCCAGCTCACTGCTTTGCTTCCACAATGGGCAAACAAAAGCAGCAGGAATGGAAGGACACCATGGAAGCTGGTGCAGACAGTCTGGAGTATCCCGTGCCTGGATATTTCCCTACCCAAGCCAAGGACAGCTGTCACCTTTGACCAGGCTATTGGATCAAGATACTCATCACGAAAGCCCTTACTGGCAGCTACGGAAAAACACATTTCTGAAAACGCTAACAAGAATTGAACAATCATTAGTGAAAACAAGTATTGTACATATAAACGATGAGTCGGAGAAAGAATGATCTTTTTTCACGTTGTCAAGGAATTCATTTATCTAATAAACAATAAGAGCAGCGTATGTAATACAAACACAGTGCTCTGTTTGTGACACCGAAGCTTATGAATATACTTTAGATATTAAGCAGTAGACAATGTTCTCCTAAGAATGAAAGGGTCTTTTCTGCTCTTTCCCACTCGGGAAAATGCTAAGGGCCTGCCTTGGGAACTGCGTCCTCCCTGAGGGCAGTGCCGGCTGGCTAGCACCTTCGCTTTTTCCAGGCTTTCAACAAACACTGATATTCGTGTTCTATTTTCACAATCAGAATGCTTCCTCACAGTCTGGGGGGGGGGGGCTCAGAGAAGGCAGCATGGGATGGGAGGCCAGGATGTTCACACTGAAAGACATGCAACCGATTCATCCATATGAGTGCCCACGGCTGTTCTTACCTCCACGCCGGAAGGGGACAAAGGCTTTGGGGAACGGCTAGCAGGGTGGCTCAGTATCATAATGTAATGGTTTTACCAATTTGGGCTGAAATAACCCAAATCCTGAGAAGTTTAATTGTCATCAAGATCTCAGTAATCGTAGGTATTTTGACAGGCTCTGGATATGAGATGGGGTGGTGAAGAAGTATGAATTGAAAATTTAATCTTTCTGTGTCCGTACAATGTGTATCAAAGAGGACGGTTAGAAACAAGGAACCCGTGACCCTTCGGTTATCTCTCCGTTTAGAAAACATGACTCCCAAATGACTCTGCTCCTTCTGTTTTCTGGTGCTTGTGTTGAAACAGGGACCCACTAAGTAGTCCAGGCTGAACCTGCACTTGTAGAAATCCTCCTGTCTCAGCATCCCCAGCTAGAATTACATTCGTGTACCACAATAACTAGCTCTAAAAATCAATCCTCGACAAAATATATCGGGGATGTCTTTATGTAACTCTTGTTCTCATTTTAAAGAAACTTACTTGTATGTATTAATAATTTTTAAACCCTTGAGTTTCTCATAGGAATAGAAGTATGGAACTCTTATTTTGAAAGAAACAAACAAAAAATCAAAGAAAATCCGGCATTTTAACATCTCCGCAAGAGGAGGTACGTCCCGAAGTCAAAATGAGACAGTTAAAGGGAACAATACCACAGAGCAGAGGCCAGCTCTGCTGCGCTCTTGGGGTTTCCTCTCTGTCCTCCCTACCCCACCCACAAACATCTACTGTGCAGTCCAGGTCTTAACAGGAGAGAAAGAAAACAAGCTGCTATACCAGCACAGTCCACAAGACGGCGCTCATCACTAGGAAGAATGCCTCCTTCACATACACCCTGAACTTAAAACTGACTTTTTATCATGAAACCTCTTAGAGAGGAACAAACCTTTGAAGTAGCTCTAAAGGAAATTTTAATGTCATACATTAACAATTAATGTTTCCAGAAAGTGAAAGCCTCTTCAGTAAAAAATCAGGCATACGATTGTTAGTTGAAGGAGCTATGCAAACATGTAATTTAAATTTTATAATAACCAAATTAAATTAGAAAATTAAAAAACCCATAACCATAGATTAAATTTTTAACTGCAACTGATATTTTATTTAATCCAACATGTCCAAAATATTAACATTTCTGCATGCAATCGGTGTAAAATTAACAGCAAAGCTTTTCTGATTCCTTAGTGTGATTCTGCCTTCCACTTCACACCTGCGCGTCCCAGCTGCTCAGCAGCAGGCACCATGCCTGACAGACACTTCCCCCAACAGTGCACACCTGCAGAGTGGAACTCAACACCAAAGCTAACACCTGACTGCTCAGCAGACATCCAGCCTGTATTTCTTAGATCACATAAAACATGCCTGCAGAAATATAAATAGACTTTCCCCGCTTGCAAGGCAGGGCAAGTGCGTGATGTTTTCTGTACCCAAAGCAGATGAAAACAACCCCTCTTCACCTCTATAATCTTTTAATTGAATAGTAGCCTATAAGATAAATCCTGGCCCTGTTTAATTACAGCTCTCTTATTGACATTGTCAAGCATAAAATACATAACAGGAAAGTGTAACAGAGCAAAACCTTCAAGCTCTCCGATAGAAGGTGGATAGTAAATGTCATGCGTATAATAAAATAAACAAGCACTAAAGAGTGAGTTTAGCAAGCTTTTCCGCACATTAAGGATCTTACATTTCTCCAATGAACCGCTTACACAGCTAGATTTTTCTGAATCATAGACACAAAAGGTGTACAAATACACAACAAAAGAGGTTGCTCGTTGATACAAAGGAATTACTAAAACTGAGAAGGGTAGCTATCTTTTTATTTCTGAGACAGGGTTTTTCTGTATAACCCTGGCTGTCCTAGAACTCATGCTGTAGACCAAGCTGGCCTTGAACTCACAGAGATCTGCCTGCCTCTGCCTCACGAATGCTGGGATTAAAGGCGTGCAAGGGTAGCTATCTTATTCAGATATAAGGTCCTGAAAGCACTGACTTGATTTTTCTGGTGCGAGAGCAAGTTCAGAAGAAAGCCTTGCTTCTTTTACCAGTCATGTTGGTGAGAGCAGGGAAATGCAATCGCTTTGCCAAATGCAGCACCGCCGCACAGCGCTCCCACTGGAAGACACTGGGTCTGAGTCTGCGGACGAATCTTCAGGCATCCTGCACCCAGACTCAGGGCACCATGCTAAGTGATGCTGAGCAAAGTCTTCGTGTTGGGCAGAGCGTGCAGACTGCACCCAGAGGAGTAACACTTACAATTCCTTATGACCCCTAAACATCTGCAAACCCCACATCCCACAAAAATAGCTTTGAAACTAGATTCCAGATAGGCGGCAAGCTGGTTTCCTTTCTGCACATGCAAAACAAAACATAAAATTTCAAGTTACTTACAAACAAAAGTTATTCGAGTTCTCTAATCCTATGACAGAGGTTTATACCATAGCATTCAGGTAATAAAATGCTATTCAAGAAGTTACGAAAATTAATTTTTAAAAAGACATACTGATTGGGACCAACAGGATAGACCAGTAGGGAAAGGTGTTTGCTGCCAAACTAGAAAACCTGAGTTCAATCCCTGGGACCTACATGGTAGAAGAGAATGGATTCCCACAAATTATCCGCTGACCTCTACATACAGACTGTGGCGCGTGCATGCGTGCGCACACCACACACGCACATAAATAATTTTAAAAATAAGGTGAAGTTTGCAAATTTATAATTTATGGGAGCCTGAACTCAAGCCTAAGTATCTGATCTTCAGCTTGGAGACCCTGTTACTTCATTTTATAGATGAGAAAACGGCTTTCATACTAAAACGTGATGAAATGAGGAAGTGCAGGAAATGCTATCGTCACACGCTGGTGATTTGAAAGGGGCTTCAATTTTACCCGTACACATGGTACATCCTGTTACCCGATGCAAACAGGTTTCTTTCCTAAGACCCATGGAATAACCATGACAGTGTTCTAGCCAAATGGGGGGACCTGTCATTCCAGTCGCAGTGAAGCGAGCCTCCCCGAGGCCCAGCAGGGCTCTGTGTGCCAGAAGCTCTCAATTATTCACGATAATCCTGAAAGGCTGGGGGTAGGCCGCGGCGAATGCAGCAGAAACTAATTAGCATTTCCCTGGGTTAGATAAATCTGGGTTATAGTAAACTGAGCCGGTGCATAAATTATACAATGATAAAATCTACAGGAAGGAGCCCAGGCTCCTTAAGATACGACAAGGGAGTACAATAGAATGATCAGGAGTCTGAACTCTCAACGTCAGAGCCAAAGTGAAGAAGATGCGTGAAAGGCACCTCTCCCTGTTTGACCTGCACACACTGAGAACTTCTGTCGTCAACAGGAAAACTCCTTGTGTTTGCTCCTTAGGAACGGGGCCTGCACTGGGTGAGTTGGAGATCACGCTAACCCGGCAGGCACAGGGGTCTGGATCCTTACTCTGACAGGTGACCAAAGGGTTGACACAAGGGCAGACTGCAGCAAAGGCCACGCTGGGAACTGGTGACCCTAAGGGACACTGTTGAGCATGTTCGTGTTCTAGGCTCTGCCCCCAAATTGGAGTGTTTGCTCTTTCAGCAGGCAGATCAGTCCAACCAATGTTACAGTCGAGGTAGGAAATAAAAAGAAAAAAATCGAAAAACACATTTGAGAAAGAAATTTATTGCAAATGGTCCTGAGTGACTCTAATGGAAATGAAAAATGTACAAGTACCAACTTCCAGTATCTCAAAAGGAAGCAGGCAAATGTGGCCAGGGGCCTAAGCAATGAGGGTTAGGGCAGGCAGCAGCAGCATCTCTGCAGACTCCAGCCTGCCTATACATGCTGGCTTCAACCATCTAACTCCATCTCTCTCTCTCTCTTTCTCTCTTTCTCTCTCTCTCTCTCTCTCTCTCTCTCTCTCACACGCACACACACACACACACACATGCACGCACTCACACACACACACACACACATGCACGCACTCACACACGCACAAAGTTTAAGCAGATCTCAAGGCTACAAGCTATTGTATGTATTTCATTTCTTAAAGGCAAATTATTTAAAAATCATCATCATCATCATCATCATCATCATCCAGGGCTGATTGTGTCTATTATTTGCTGCACAAAATTATTGAAGCTGCCTTGTTTTATACAAAGAAGATTCAATATGGTTCTCTTTAACTAGCTGGCCCCTCTGGGGCTCTCCTATTGCTTCAGCAACTCCATATCAAATACTAAAGGCTATTTTTATTAGTGGGAAAGTGTTATCCTCACCTACATCCCTAGAGGGGCCTTGGTCACCTGGCCTCACTCCTTCCCACTGGGTCCGATCTGATACCAGCATTGCCCTCCCCAAGTGAGAAACCTGAGTGCAGATCCTGCCGGCGAAGGAGCCAGTACATCATCGGATAGTAGCTTTAGTTAACTCAGCTGATGTGAACTACTGGGTCCTGAACTCACAAGGGACTTAAGCTGAAGATCAAATCACATAAAAAAGAAAACCAAAAATGCAATTCTAACTCCCCAAGAACCTGTGCAGACTAAACACAGAAAGATGAAGTAGCATAGACTGGAAAAGTAAACTATGTTAGGCTGTCCACAGGATTTAACACTGTTTTATTAGACCTCTGACATGGTACCTCTGAAAAAAGACAAAGTAGAATCCAGAATACCTTCCTATTTAATGTTGTAACAAAGCAGATTGTTCTCTTTTGCTTCATCCTCTCTTACAATGTTATTGAAGTAGAAGAGTTCATCGTCAGGGCCAGAGAGATGGCAAGTAAAGGCAGGGCCTGACTGCAAAGCCCAGTGACCAGATTATCAACCCCCAGAGCTGCAAGTTGTCCTCTGACCTCCACACTGGTGCCAAGGCATGTGTGTGAGGGTGCACGAGAGCGTGCACAGAGAGAAAGAGAGAAACAAATGTAGAAAATAAAGGTTAACATAAAGTCCATCTGATCCAAACGGAAAAAGGAGGATAAAACACCCACCATTTACCTAGTAAGAGAAACAAGAAAAACTATGGAAGGAAAAGAACAGAAGAGAACTGAGCAAAGAAAAGTAAAAAAACAAGACTGAGCAAGGCCAGTGAGAGGGAATGTGATTGCCCAGTTCAGATCAGAACTAGGACAGATAGACTAAGACAGGAATACAAACAATCACAACTCACTCACTAGTGTGGCCAATGACCAAAGCGTTGTTGAAAGAAAGAAAAAGCAAATATATGCTTTACAGCTTGAATGTGGGTGAAGGGGACAAAAACCCACAAAACCTAAATAGCTAAAGTTTGGAAACTAATAGACAATATCTTCTTTTTTTAATTTTTAAAAATTTTTATTGATTTTATTGAGTGATATATTTTTCTCTGCTCCCCTCCCTACCTCTCCCCTCCCCTTCAATCCTCCCCCAAGGTCCCCATGCTCCCAATTTACTCAGGAGATCTTGTCTTTTTATACTTCCCATGTCGATTAGATCCATGTATGTCTCTCTTAGAGTCCTCATTATTGTCTAGGTTCTCTGGGATTGTGAATTGCAGGCTGGTTTGTTTGGTTTTTTTTTGTTTTGTTTTGTTTTGTTTTTTGCTTTATGTTTAAAAACCACTTATGAGTGAGTACATGTGATAATTGTCTTTCTGGGTCTGGGTTACCTCACTCAACTATGATGTTTTCTACTCCATCCATTTGCTAATGGGCAATATCTAAGTCTCAAGATGAAAACAGGAAAAAGGAGAAAAAAGAACCTAACTGCAAAGAATGAGATAATGAAAACTAGTGGGAACTTACAGAAAGAAGAGACATTTAAAATATTTAAACAGAAGTGAATGAACATGACTGTGTTGTTTTCATTTAGAGATAAGATTTCCTGTAGCCCAAGCTGGCCTATATAGACAAGGATGACCCTGAACTTCTGATCCTCCTGCCTCAGCCTCCCCAGTGCCGAGTTAGACCTGTGTGTGTCACTATGTCTGGTTTTATGCAAGTGTGGGGATCAAACTCAGGGCCTCCTGCATCCTAGGCAAGCACTCTACCAAAGGAGCTACAACATGGTTTTTCTTTAAGCCTTATTTTTATTATGTATTTATATATATATATATATATATGTTTATTATATTACGTGTATTATGTATGCCATATTATATATTTATCTATGTATCTGTACCTGTGTGCAGATGTCTGCTGAGGTCAGAGAGGGCAACAGATCCTCTGGAATTGCAGTTACAGAAGCCTGTGAGTCACCTGACATAGTGTTGGACCCTGAACCCAGGTCCTCTGGAAGAGCAGCAAGTGCTCTTAACCATGTTTTTTTAATGGCATAAAATGAACAGAAACGGTTTCTTGCCTCAGTGTAAATTGCAGCTTTTGGCTAATTTCCATGGCCAGAAGAATAGCTGGATGACTTTTAATTAATTTCAGTATCAAAATTAATTATTAAATGGGAGCTTTATTAGAGCCATGAATCTGAGTGGTAGGAGTACTTGATTCTTCAATATCATACATTAGAGATAACAGAATTTCAGATATATTTGTAAAATGTAAATAAACTCATATGCTAAAGCTTTCTGATTAGATTCTCAAACAAATAATTAGCTTTCTAAATAATCCCTGTGTGTGCATAGCACTTGATAAATACGACAGCACATCCCTTGCTAAGCTACTAAGCCTAGAAAAGTGAGATTCTCTTGATATTTAAATTCTGGGGCAGCACTCCGAGAACTCAAGAGGGATGCAGTTCTAGGTGGACATTCAACCACTCTGTCTGCAGCCCCTTCTGTCTTCCCCAGCCCTCATCCCTACTGAGCATCTTTTTTCCAAAGTGCTGTCTCCTGTGGTAACTCTGATGCAGGTCCCTGCTAACCTCCTCTCTATTTCCTACCCTTTAAACTCTGGCTTGTAATCTTTATTTCACGACATTTCCGTTTGCCATTAAACACTCATTTCCACCATCTTTTCTTATCTTTCTCTCTTTGCCAAGAAAAAAAAAAGGAGGTGATAATCATTGCCTTTACAGAAACATCATAATATTATTTAAGGTATTGAGAATTCAAATACTAGCTACATGGTATATTAAAAAAAAAAAAGTAAGATGTAGTACCTGAGGCTAGAACGAGGGGCGGGGTACATTCTATTTTCTTAGCTTTTCTAGCTTAACTTTTTAAGTGGGGTAGTGCCAACAAGCCACTCAACGTCTGCCCATTCAGGGCAAGATACTGGATGTCTAAAAGAGAAATGCAGGCAGGAAAATCCTTCCCTACTTCCTAATACCTGCTGCACCCCTGAGCCCCACACCTGCCAGATGCTCACAATGCCTTAGTCATAGCTTTTCTGTGTTAGACGCACAGACACTTACTTCATTTATTTTTAGAATGGTGTCAGCACTCATAACAATGCTCTGCGCCAGTCTGTTTTCCAGCCAGCCCTCGATCACTACAGGATCTGAGCCAGAGATGGAAAATGATGAAACTGCCAAGGTTGAGACAGGAGGCAGGTGGTTCCGAAAACAGAGGCTTCGAGATTAGTCACAACTCCATAGAAAAATGAGTTTACCATCATTGCCATTTAAGGCACACAATTACAAGATTCCTTGATTACCTCATATGCTGACCAAGCAAGGAAAGAATTAAGATAGCACCTACAATAGGCTTATATAATGTACATATTTCCCCAATCTGAACAATACCTGAAAGAATTGCTAAAGACTCACGAGGGCCCAAAACTACATTGTGAACAGAGAAAATAAGGATGCCACAGCAAATGCTGGAAATTCTTCAGCCAACCCTGTATGAAACAGTAATCAAAAATCACCATCTCTATCAATGACAAGTCAATCCATTTCTCAAATATTGCACAACTGCACTGTAATAAGTCTTTTGTCTGTACCAGTCACCATCATGCAGATGGCCAGATGGCCAAAGACTGGGTTGATTTCCAGCTGAAAACCCTGATACCAGTGAGAATGGCGCTGCAGAGACAAGGCAGTCCCTGTCACCTTCCATGCTCACCTAACCATAGACTGTATTCAAAAATATGGGAGATAGGCAAGGGGGTGAGTGTGACCAGCATGATTATGAACATGCGTGCATGAAATTGCCAAAGAATAAATCTAAGAAGAAAGTTTGTTTTTAAAAAAAAGATATTAAGTCCCTGAAATACACAAGATGATAAAAGTGTATAAAAAGACAAAAATTAGACAAACTGGAAGGGCAAATCTTATGTAAAGATTTGAAATGTAGAGATAAAGCGGAAACCAAGTGACAGAAAATGATGGCACAGAAGAGAAACATTTGGAGTTTCTGGAATACATGAATCCCAGGTTGACAAGTGCTCTCTAATCTGCAGACAATGAGAAGCCCCAGGTGAGAGCCTGCACTCAGTTTACATCATAAAGAATATTCTTATTTGCCAACTAATGTTTGCCACCAACAGGGACAAACA
Source organism: Ondatra zibethicus (assembly GCA_004026605.1). Taxonomy (NCBI): domain Eukaryota; kingdom Metazoa; phylum Chordata; class Mammalia; order Rodentia; family Cricetidae; genus Ondatra; species Ondatra zibethicus. Next base: position 29,896 of record PVIU01012117.1, on the reverse strand, counting down.
GTTGCTGGTATACTGTCTTGCACATATCACAGAGACAAGTACTCTTGTTGCTCTCCTTCATGTCACTGTGACCTTCCAGGACACGTTTTTGACAAGCATGACTCATAAAACACCAAGAACTGTGTCTGGGGGTCATATTAAATAGCACTAAATGACTTTAAGTTTAAAGTTTTGATGACTTCTTTCTTTAGAGGTGGATGGAAGTTACAGTCTTTAGAACCCAAGATGGACCCACTTATCAAGGGAAATTTCCTGGGGAGATTCTAAGTTTTGGGGTTGTTTTGTTCTGTTTTACAATGAATTCAAGTGACTTTGTAAATGTGTGGCTATACTGAACATTTCTTCTTTCATCAGTTTTGTTCAATTATTCCTATAAAGAAATTTGCAGGCTGGGAAAATGGTTCAGTTGGTAACATACCTGCAAGCAAGGATAATGACCTGAGTTCAGATCCCCAGAACCAAAGAAAAAGGGACTACGATAGTTATAAGCACTGGGGAGGAGATAGCAGAAATAAGCAGATTCCTGAAGCTCACTGGCCAGCTGCTTTAGCAAAGCTGATGAGCTTCGGGCTCAAAAAACAAAGGTGGCAAGCACTGGAAGAAGGACACTCAATGTGGACATCAAACCTCCAAATGCATGCAGTATACAACCTTACACAGACTCTCTGTCTCTGTCTGTCTGTCTGTCTGTCTGTCTGTCTCTCTTTCTCTCTCTCTCTCTCATACATACACACACACACACACACACACACACACACACACACGTATGTCTCTTTGAAGATTTTAACACAATAGCATCAGCGAGCATTTCCAAAAATTTCTGCCTGTTTAGATTTTACTGATATTTTTCTTTATTTCTTGATATGGCTAATTTGTATTTTCTATCCTCCTTCATGATCAGACTTTGTATCATTTCCCAATCATAGTAATCTTTTCAATAAATTCGCATTTGGATCTGTTCATTTCTCAGCTTGTTTTTATTTCATTTCTGTGCTTGTTTTGGTTTGGGGTTTTGAGATAAGGTCTCATCCATCCCAGACCAGCCTTGAACTAAAGGCCCTCACCACTCCTGTGCCTGGATTTAGGCAGTTCTGGAGATGGGACCCAGGGGCTTGTGCATCTGGCCAAGCCCTCCACTAACTGAGCTTTCCAGACCCTGTTTCTATTCCTATGTGCTCTCTGATTCTCATACTTGCATTTGGCTCCGTTTGTTTGTTTTTTAACTCCATTCAGATGTAGGATTCCCTTAAGATGGAAATGGAACAAAGATCTTTTTTTAAAAAAAAAAATCTCTGTTCTTTTTTCAACTGTATTTAAAATATCAAATTGCCTCTAAGTGCTGCTTCTGTTACATCATATCAATTTATATATGCCTTAATATCAAACTGACTCAAAAGCTTAGTGGCTTTCTGGGCTGTGCAAATGGCTCAGCAGTCTAAGAGCACATATTGTACTTGCAGAGAACTTGTGTTCAGCTCCCAGCACCCACAACAGGTAGCTTAAGGCCCCCTACAACCCCAGCTCCAAGGAATCTGACAGCTCTCTGACTTCTGAGAACCTGAGCATACTCACAAACAGCACGCACACACCACACACATGCACATGCACACACACACACACACACACACACACACATGCACACACACACCACCACCACCACCACACCACACCACACACACAATAACAATCTTAGTGGTTTTCAGGAATGACGGTTGCAGTCTTTGTTCACACCACACCTCCACTGAGGCCCCGTCAAAGGCCCCCTGCCATGCAGGCACAGAGCAGAGCATCAGTCTTGAATACTGCTAGTTACAAGGAAGACAGAGGCAATATGGATGCTCCAGAAAAGCTGCTCTGGCTTGGAAATGCCACGGGGTACCCCTGCTCGCACCTGACAAGCCAGAACACACCACAGACCAGAACGACAACCTTACCATGTGTCAGAAATGGTGAGGCAAACACACCTAATGAATTGCGTGAGTGACTAAATTATACCCTACCAGACTATATCACTGCTGTGTCCCCGGTGCCCAGAGCTGCCCCCTACCAGACTATATCACTGCTGTGTCCCCGGTGCCCAGAGCTGCCCCCTACCAGACTATATCACTTCTGTGTCCCCAGTGCCCAGAGCTGCCATGCCAATCACTGCTGAGTCCCCGGTGCCCAGAGCTGCCATGCCACAGGCACAGTCCTCTAAAAACACTCCTTTATGAATGCAAAAACATCTTCTATCGAGCCCTCCTGCAAATCTAAGGCTAGCATATGTCTAGACCTGCTAAATTATTGAATTTAGAGATCTTCCCCACCCACTGTCGCCAGCTTTCTGTTTGGGCTGTCAGCTACAGTCCAGACACTAAGTAGGTGTTCTGGCCTCTTAGGCTTGGCTTGCTAAACACTTGTGTTTACAAAATGCAGTGTCTGGGACAGGATTCAGCAATGTTACAGTTATAAAGCATGAGAACAGCCTGGAAATAAAATGTAGGGTCATTTTGGAGGCCTCTGCTCACAGTCTGGTGGCTGTGGCAGTCACGGGAAAGAGCCTGGGAAGGGCCCTGGCACCATCTACAGCCTCCTCCTCATGTGGACAGAACATCTGGTCATGCCGAGAAAGACTTTCCTTTCTCCAGCTTTGAAGGACAATTGTGACTGCCCCCATCTGCTGCCTCCAGCATCTCCTTCAGTACCTCCCCTGCTCCCAGTCCCAACACAAAGCAGCCCTGTGTCCATGGGCCAGGCACAAAGAAGGGAAACATTTAACCCACGCAGCACCCAAGCTTTCTTCTAGACTTGGAGGTGGAGACAGAAGAAGGGCAAGTTCAAGGCCAACCTGGGCTTCATAATACAAATAAAATTGAGTCAAAAAAAATGAAGTCAAAAGCTTTATTTCCCAAAGGAAAAAGGAGAGCATCGTCAGCCCCACCATAAAGAAGGCCATGCTGTGGAGTTCCTAGGAAGGAAGATCCTAGATGGTAAGCATTGATTGTATCCCTCTCAGACACAGGACACCATGATGTCTCTCAAATACCACTTCTGAATACATTACATTTCGATTAACAAGCAAAAAAGTTAGGTAAGGCTATTTGTTAATTAGTGATTTTTTTTTCACTTTCTGGAAAAAAAAAAGATTTTGCAAATGAATTCCTCCAGGCTTACAATCTCACTTCCCCTACTTCTGCTATCCTTGGGCTGGTTCTGCACTAGCCTGTGACCTCTGCTGCTTACCAAGTGCTCCAGACTCATCCAGCCTGTGGCTTCTGTGCTTACCCCATGCCCCTCATCCTATGTGTTCTCTCAGAAAGACACCCACGTGGCTGCTTCATCTTCTTCAGGTCCTTATTCAAATGCCATCTTAGTAGAGAGAGAATTCTGCCATTCCCTGCTCCATGCTCCACTTCCCACTTGTTTGGTTGCCACAGCATTTTCTGTCCTCTGACTTACAGGCGATGGCTTATCTATCTGTCCGTCTTTTCTCACTATGATGCAAGCTCAACACAAACAGAGCCGAGATTTCGTTTTTCAGTATTAGAACCTCCAAATGTAGAAGATGCCCAGGGTTGGTTGGATGAAAAACATCAAGCCTATGTTGAAGGTTCCTGAACTTGGCAAATCAGTTGAGACAAATGGATAGGCATGACTCAGAGCAAACAAGTTCAGGCAAACAGGAAGCTTCAAAAAGAACTCAGAGCACTGATGCCCTTACAGCTCAGCATATGCGTCTGAAATAAACCCGCCTTTTCATGGTCTCTCCTGATAGTACAATAACCCAAAGTAAATGTTCATCTTTCTAGCAAATTTGGAGAATAAAGCAGGAGGATCAAGCGAGAAGTCAAGCTTCAGCTTTAGAAACAGATCAGTGCAGCGGCTGTTCAATAAACGACAAGGATGGGCTCCAAGAACACATGACCTTCAGTGAAGCTGTTACTTTGTTTAAAGCAGGAGAAGGGCTGGGTAGTTGTCTTAGCTGGGTTTCCCTCACTCACTCACTCCTCCCTCCTCCATCCTCACTGGCATTGCTTCTAGAAGGAGCTTAACCACTGAGTCCAGGCGTTGGCCCACCTGTGGCACCTTGCTCCTCACGGCCATTTACCTTTCCTCCAATCCGCTGGGATTTTTGTCATCCTTGAGATTAAAGACTCTTAATTTTTCCTTGATTTCAGTTTTAGCTTTTTCCCAGAATAAGCACATAGCATTCTCAATTTAGATTTTAAGACAGGAGGGGCTACGTTCCGTGGTTCCTGCTGTTTTCAGGTTACTTTAAGATCTTGAACACGGTGTTCGAGACCCTCCATAACTACGGTTTGTTTTACTTTCTCCTATTTTATTTATTTATTTATTATTTTAAGGTACTTGTTTGGTTTCTAATGGCAGAGAGAAAGAAAAGATATGGATTTGGGTGGGCAGGGAGCTGGGGAGGTTCTGGAAAAAGCTGGGGGTGGGGAACAGTAATGAGAATATATTATATGAACTATTTTCAACTTAAAAAAATAAAGAGCTTCCATAATTTTCCTTGAATCTTCCATTGCTTGCTTCCCATCTAACTGAAGCTGCTGATGCAGGAACATCACACATTACCGCTGACTATTTGACCCCTTCCTCCTCCACAGCACATGGTCACCAGCCTGGCTTGGCCCCCTTTCCACTGTAACAGACTCTCTGTCAGTGCTGTTCACACTCCGAGACTTTGCATCCTCCATTCCTGACAGGGCCCAGTGGAGAAAGGTGTAACAAGGATGCTCTGGCCAAACTCATTCATCCCGAGAGTCCATAACTCCCAGCAACTCATGCTGCATTACAAAACCTCCTTTGCCCATTCCTGATGAGAACAACGTCTCGAAGTTTCAAACTGATGGCCCACTCCACTTCTCGGCTGTTATCCCTTGCTGGCATCGCAGTGGCATTGCAGTGCCGCTGCCGTGTGTCTGTGTCCAAAGGGCATCCTATAGCAGTGCTGCCCCGTGCGTCTGTGCGCGATGGGCATCCTATAGCAGTGCCATCGCCGTGCGTCTGTGTCCGATGGACATCTGATAGCAGTGCCGCCCCGTGCGTCTGTGCCCGATAGGCATCCGATAGCGAGGCTCCTCTTAAATATGCCCATGTCATGGATTTGTGCGCTGAGACCTCCTGTAACGTGTGGCGTCTAACACGGTCACAAACAAGTCCTGAAACATTTGTCAGGAATAACGGTGACAGAATGCTGCTGTGAAACAGGAAGAAACTGGGGCAGCCATACAATAAAGAGGGTTGGGACATAACCTCCCCCGAAACTGCTGAAGCAGGTTCAACCGTGCACTCTCAGGTCCATGTGTTCACTCTTAGCTGGCTTATCCTGGCCATGCCCTCAAGGACACACAAAGTGCAATACGTGTGCGCTAGGCAAGGAAAAAATAATGGCCTGCCACCACATTCCTCTCAAGCTGAAGGAGCGTCTGCTGAGAATGGGCTCACTGCAGGAAGCACCTTCGGAGTTTCTCGGAGCTCCACAGCAAAGATGGTCTCTGCCCTGAAACTGGGACCTTCCTGTCAGGTCGATCAAATGACTTCCTAAATAACCCAAAGAAAGGGCTGTCAGCTGGAGCTAGTGCCAGGAAGCTCTAGGCTAGGACAATGTGGAATAGAGCCGTAGGGAGTGGCCTGGCACGACCCACTCCTAAGTCACACAAGGCCAGCCTCTGCCAGTTCGCCATCTGGAGTCCCCGAAAGGCTTCTGTCTGGAAATCAATTTGAGTTTAGGTTCTAACATTGCTGCTGGCTATTGTGACGACCTTGGAGCCGGGGAAATGAACCTTGTGTGTCTGTGTATCCATCAACAATAACGCTGGATCAGGCTCATTAGGACCCAAATCAAAACCACAGGAGTGCCTCTCCCACCACCCACACCCATAACCTGATCTTCACAGCCAGGAGCAAGCAGGTCTGCCTTTGCTGAGGACCTCTATTCTGATCCTGGAAGCCCCTGCATCTTGTGATAGCTTTTCTTTGTCCCCTTCTATCTAGAACTCCTCATAACAACATAGCCCCTTTGTTTGTGGGGAGAGCTTTATCCCACATCCTCCTACTCACCACCCACCTAGCAAATTTCCCTATGAAGGGATCAAGACCGCCCATGGTTGTCTCGGCTCACACTCTTGTTAGTCCACAGCACCCCCTAAGTAGCACACTATTTTAACTCCAGGAAAGTATCTTTCAGACTGAGTCTAATTACAGCAGTGAGAGAGGGGAAGGGAGGAAAAGAAAAGCAGGTCAGGAAAAGAAAAAAAAGGCAGTATTTGCTCAAATAACAGCCCTGCTTCAGTCAGGAATAATTACCCTATGTTGGAAAAACAAACAATGTACGAATTCTAAATAATCCAATAAGCAAGCTCTCTTCACTGCCAGCTTCGCCACTTGCTGTCACACGAGCTGCCAATTTCTACCCTGGCCAGGTCCACCTCACTAAGAGTGAGCTGGTTTTCCTCTTACTGGGTATATGAGTCCAGCTGTCTGCTGCCATTTCATTTGACAGTTGTTTCCATAAGGATCACATGGCATTACCTCCCCCTGAGGGAATGAGGGGTGGGAGGCGAAAATCAGCGTGGGAAGAAAGAGTCCCTTGACGGTGAATGACTCATCTCAACCAAGAACAGAAAAAAAAAAAGGAAAAGAAAAAAAAGAAAACCTAGAAAGCCTTCCTGGTTAATAGTTGCTGAATTACAATGCTCTACCTGAGTATTAAGTCCTTGAAACACCTTTGGACGTTTGTAATCTCTCCTCTACAGGAACTGGAGCACAGCAGATTCTGCCCTGCAGCCTGCAGCTGACTGCCTTTTAGTGCTAATGGATGTGCCTAGGACTGCAAGCTAATGAAGCACCTCACAGGCAGGTGGGAGGGCACAGTTATGCGGGATTTCCAGCCTTGCCATCTCTTCCTGCTACAGGAGAGAAAGAGCATTACAGTCATGGGCAGTTCTTCTGTAAAGGGCTCCACACCTCAATGACCCTTTGTGCAACACTGAGCATCAAACTCAGGGCCACACGCATGCCGGGGAAAGTGCTCTACCACAGACATCTGCGCCCACCCTCAACAGCTCTCACACACCAAATTCCCCCATAAAGAACAACAGTCTGTTGATCTTTTTAACGGGCCAATTATTGTTCAGTTTGCTTCCCCCAGCCTGTTTCACACATCTACATATCTATACATTCAAGCTCTGCTTTGCTTCTCCTACCAGAAGGACGTGCCAAGCTTGGCAATACACTCTTTAGGCATCTGAAAGTACTTTCTCTATAGATTGGAATTGAGTATTGACAATTCAAGCACTTTCAGAAATGAAGATATCAACACTCGGGATAGATTTGTTGAGCATGAAGGCGGTGATGATATCTTTATAGAACTGTTGTCTCCAGTGTAAAGTACTTAATAATACTGAAAGGACAAAGTTGAAAGCTCTGAACAGTGTAAGTATCACTTGCAGATCTGTAGATGAGATAGATATGGACATAAGGGTTCCTCATCATCTTGGTTATATACTGAAAACCACCAATTGTTTATTTTTCTGCTGAGCAGTTATGAATATATTTTCCTACATGTATACTAAGTACTATGATACACCTAAGGGCCATTCATCATAAGCAATAATGAATTTATTATTCATATATTATTAGTAAGCTGTTTGGATCTCAAATTAATGCAAAGAATTCAACCCACACTCGTAGCATTATATTGAAATAATGTTTTTCCAAAATACTTGATTTTTCATAACTTAATAATCCCATATCACCATGACTATTTTGCCCACATTTTCTAGAATGCCTGTCTTTTCTATTTTAAAGTAAAACCAAAGATCTAGTTAAAAATACAAGATACAGTATTCAAAGAAGACTTTAAACCATGTAGTAGAGACAAGCCGGCAGTCAGTGTCATTAAATTCCTTAACTGTGGAAATACTGTTGCCGCTGTCTCTTGATTGTCTTCTATTACAATAACATAAAAAAGACTAGAATTACACTTCTAAAGCCACATGATATAGTGAAATTACTCCCCTCAAAAAATAAAACTTTCTGATTACAAATAAAATAATGAAAAGCACAAAGAAAACAATAGAAGGCCGTTCATAGTTTGCATAACATAATCATGAGACTGTTGGAGCCATCTAGTTCAGGTTCTCTATAGGGGTCTAGAAACCACCCCTCTGTTGTCACTACCCTTTTAAAAAAATAATCATGATGTTTTTAGTAAATCTTAGATATCTTGGGGGAAAGAAAGAGGATAAGAATGAAGATTCTCAACTGTAGCCAAACAGACCCACAGTCCAGGGTCTGCAACTCTGAAACAACAGGCCCATGTTTATACCAATATGTCAGCAAGATCTTTGAGTGGCAAAACTAACCCTAACTCCCACAAGCGTTGTTTTTAGTCCTTACTTCCCCTCTCCGCATGCTATCTACAGAAACAGACGTCCAGCTGCTACTCACGCTCTGAGAGTGCGGTATTTAGCTGGGTGACCTGCTGAACATAGAAACATGCACTGTATTTTAAGGAACATATCTGCCCTCATGGTTTGGGAGGAGAGCAATGGCCCAGGTGAAGCCTCCTGAGACATGATGCAGAGTCTTATGACACATGGCCACTGCCTGTAGCTCCCCAGGAAACAGAACCTTCTCTCTCCTCCTTCAGCCCCAAGACACTCAGACTGCCGGGCATCCCACCCAGTCTGCCCTAGCTACCTCCAGTCTCACCCTGATGGTCACACCTCAGGTCCCATCAGCCCTGGAAGCTTCAAATTCTCCCCTTCGCATCCTGCTTGACTTCCCATTGCTCCATTCCCTACTGTACACTGGCCTGAACACTCTCAACCCCTAACATCCTGCTTGACTTCCCATTGCTCCATTCCCCACTGCACACTAGGCCTGAACACTCTCAACCCTAGTTAATGGAACCTCTTTAACTCCCAGGCCTCCCCTTTATAACTCCCCTCAGATTCTGCCTCATCAACTCCCTCAGTAACTAGCCATTTTTTCATAGTTTCTTCAGATTTTCCCAAAACTCAAAGAACATAAGTCTAAAGTCACAGCACTAGCATTTAAAGACCAAAGAACTTAAGACCCAGCCAACCTTTGCACTGTCTCTCCGACTCTTTCTTAAAACAAGCCTTTCACAGCCTCCTTCCTCTTCCCACTACCAGCCTGTCTCCTCTTCCCACTACCACGCCCAAACTTAAAAACCCGAATCATCCATATCTCTTTTGCTGACACCACCATTTACCCCGTGTCCTGACCTCTGTATTTCTTCAGTTCTTCTTTCTTCAGATCCTTGATTCATTGGTCCACGAGGGTGGAGGGAGCAGAAGTGGGGAACAGGGTTCTGATGGCTGTTGATATGATAGAGATAGCCCTCCAAAATATGACTTCAGTGAATCAAATCAACTTTATTCCAGAGTATAGGAGATATATAGGATTGGGCAATCTAGTGGAAATTCTAATTTGCATTAAATGGCATGTTCCTATCGTAAGATTCACATGTGGCAGCAGGGTCCTACAGCATAGCTCCTAGTACAAGTCTTAGTTACCCTATGCAGTGCGTAGAAGGCTTCTAGCAGGAACCTGTGCCAAGGGTAACGCTAGAGATAAATCGGGCATCGAGGCTTACAGACAGCTTTAGGTCAGTCCTCCAGGCCCAGAGACAGTCTCCAGAGAGAGCAGGTAGCGAGAAGGAAGTCTCTCTGGGGAGGGAATCCCTCATGTTGCTGAGCTTTGGAGAGAGCTCCAGGCCATTATAGACATCAAGGCCTTCCAACACATTTCTTCCTAAGCCCACCCTTGCTTTAGACTCAGCTGAGGTCCCACTAGGGTAGGCAAGCTTCCTTTCACCTTGCTAGCCCACTTCGACCTTCCCTCTTAAATCCCCACAGCACTTGGTGTAGACTATTCATTTGATACTTGATATGCATTCCCTTTTATTATCAGAGTATTTAATTTTTCATGTCTATGTACCTTGTCTCTTTAACCAGATTTTAAATTCCCTATCTCATATTTTATGGATGAACAAACGAATACCTTTCTATAGTTTCCAATGAAAAGGCAACATCAGCAAAATCAATATAGGAAAGATGAAGAAATCTTTATCCATTCCTTTAAATTTATTGAATGCTGTGTGTCAAGCACATTAGATCTTCTTCCCTTTCCTTGACCCCGACTTCCTGATGCATGTACTAGTGCTCATGTTGTTGGGAATCACTTCAATTTATATTTAGAATAAAAATTAATTATGTAATGAACTTAAGTTCTCTTTTTATATAAATATCGCAAGCAGAATTTCTCTATTCATGGGTAGGAAATCATGCCAGACCATATTATTTGAATGCATATTATATATGCAAGACTCAACCAAGCAAACAGAAAAGAGAGTGCAAACTGATGATTCAACAGAGCTCCCTTCTGATAAGTCAACCAGCAAGAGTTAGTCTTGAAACTGAAGAAATTCTTTTGAATGTGCTCCTCAGTCACCTGTTATTACAGTGACGCAGGCCTGCAATCCCAGCTCTTGGGGAGCTGAGAGTTCGAGGCCACCCTGGGCCACAAGCAAGACCCCAAAACACAAAAAGCATGCTGCTTCTACATAGCAGTAAAACTGCAATTGTAATATTGTATCTCCATAGCTGTAAAACTGCAATTGCAACTTTGCATCTCACACATAAATGGGTAACCACTGAACCACAATTGCAACATTGCATCTCACACATAGATGGGTAACCACTGAACCACAATTGCAACATTGCATCTCACACATAGATGGGTAACCACTGAACCACAATTGCAACATTGCATCTCACACATAGATGGGCAACCACTGAACATGTTACAGAGGTGCTCATTGTATCACTCCAGTCCCTCATTTGTATATAAATTAATAGTATCCTGTTGTTCTTTTGAAGTTTCCTAAGTGGAGATAGTAAAGCATCTGAGAGACTTATAATGAACTGGAGGGAACATGGAATTTTATTTAATATCTATCATCTGGCATTTTATTAGAGAATTACAAAAGGTGAAATTGCTGCCCTGATGGCACGAAATTATTCTGATCATTTCATAAACCACCCTGGTATTTCTGTAGCATAAAGTTCTGTGCTTGTCATGTAGCTTTAGTCCCCTCACATACATCATCAACATCACTGTCGTGGGCTTGTGGCCTCACATCATTAAAGGCTTAAATATAGCTTTTTAAAAATGAATTATATATAAAGGCTAGTTATCTGGGAAGCAAGACGAAATCATTAATCACTTGTCAAGCCAATAAGAACATTTGTGCTTGCATCAAATCTTGGATCCTTTCCCACAATGCTGCGGGCTATCAGCTGAGGGCATCCTACCACACTGCTTTGCAGCAAGGAGTCTCCTGTGGAGAACAGACAACTGTAATAATGCCGGATGGCTTTAGAAGGCAACTTGAAGGCGCTGATATTTGAACTGGGATATCACCTGGGACTCGAAGAGGAAAGAAGTAGTCTGAAGTGTCAGAGGGGGCCCAGTGACACAGGAGGGCTGTGAAAAGGGACAATGAAGGAGTGCTGTAGGAAATCATACAGCCAATAGCCTTTAAGTTAACAGCCCACTTGGGCGTGGCTTCTTATACTATTTATGACATGTAAAACATGTGTCTGCTCTCTTTTCTGGCTGCGGGATTCGGTTTCTGTTCTCCATTCCAGCAGAGGATTCTGATTTGTGAGTCTACCCCTAAATAAATAACCATCTATTATTCTCAATTCTGAGCTAGTGTGGGATTTCTTTTAAGCGTCCTTCTTCAAAGGAGGCAGCGGGTTTGAGAGTAACACACTGTGCACCATGGAAAGGCAAGAGTCAGGCTGTAGTGGTCATCAAGAGCTCGGCCATCAATCCAAAGAATTTGGATTCCATCCTGTAGATGGTAGGCATCACTTAGCAACACAGTAAAGTCGCTCCGTAGTCCACAGTGAACCAGAGGAGGAGAGAATGGCTAGGAGGAAAGATTTAGAGTTTGTGAGCCAAGGAGGAAGAGAGATGAAAAGAGACAGAGAACACAGGTTTTGAGTTCATCAGGAAGCTCAACCCGGAGTTCATTCACCTCACTCACGAAACTGGCAAACTAGTTATTCCTTCTCTAAGATGCATCATTTCAGAGATTGTGAGCAAAGGGAAGAAAAAGAAACTGTCAAACTGAGTACTAAAACTGACTTGAAAATCTTTCCCATTGTAAGCAGAAAAGCTGAGGTGCACTTTTGCATTATTTTAAAATAGTTCATACTCAGTAAACCACTTGAAATCTAAGTGCTTTTTCCACAGCCCAACTACTTATATTAACAGGAGAATTGACATGCAAGCCACGAGTGAAATCTGGTTCTAGTATAAGAGACGGAATTTATAAGAGAAGAATTTGGCAAAATGCAGCAATTTCAAAGTCAGATCACCTCCCCTCATTACTAAGCCATTATGTTAACTAGACGGTTCTCAGCTGTCCTTTCATAGATTCAGATGCTTTCCTCCAACCTTAATAGTCTGGCCCATTTGCCGTAACTACCACATTTTTTTAAAGTTCCCCCAAATAGCTTACAAACACCTGTAGCTATTACTTGTAAGGAAACCTACTGGCTTCTCTCTCCAGAACTCCCTACCCATTTCGGAAACGGAGTCTTTCACGTTCACCACCCACCCTTAGCTGCTTCTACACATATAATAACTACACATAGCGCCATGCTTGTCCCATATTTGATGGGACAGCCAACTAACACTATGCTCCGGTGTATCCTCTGTGTCAACGACCTCCTGACCAACGTCTGTAACCCTAAAGACCACACCCTAGAAATCACCACTAAAGAATGACTGTCGTTTAACCACACCTGCAAATCTTCTCCCTTTTATTACTTCCATTTCACTTGAACTCTGGAATGAGTGGTTTTCGCCTAAATCTTCGAACTCTTTCAGGTTCCTTGCAGACTGTTAGCCACCTTCCTGTCTAGCCAGAATCCCCTTACCAGTATTTATTTGCAGTATACAAGTCTGAGCAATCTCCACCAGATTTCCAAATCCATATCTGCGGACTATGCTGAACAATTCAGATTGGCACCATTAACATTTGTAAGTGGTTATCCCTGGTGACTCTCTGTGATAATCAGCAATCTGTCTATCAACCCATCCCTAGCCCGCTGACCTCCCTCTACCCAGTGTTCCAAGCCTGGACCATGTGCCTTAATATCCCTTATTATCCAACCGCCTTTACTTTTGTTCTTCATAGTAAAGCAAGGGTTGTTAACAGTGAGATGCTTTCCTCCTTACTCCACCACCACAGATACACCTACTTCAGCCTCGTCTTCCCTCGGGCCTGCATCTAAGGAATAGGGTCTCTGCTCCTGTCCTCTGTAAAGCTATGATTTCTTCCCATATCCTAAGCCCAAGACTAAAGAGACCTTCAGAAATGTAGTCATATTTATTTGTTCTATAAAGGTGTTCTGGCTAAATCACCCCCAAATTTCCCACCTCCGTTGTTATCATTGCCAAGTACAATACTCTTTCATTGCTATCATGCTGAGTACAATATGCTTTTATTAAAGTCTCTTAGTGATGAACAAGCTGCAGCTCTCACATGGGGTTTCATCCCCCCAGCATATCAACTCATCAAGTATTGCACATTTATCTGTTTACCTCCCTCCTACAGAAGGAAAGTATTTACGTGAGCAGAGGCTCTGCCTACTACGTGCTCTAGCCTAGTGTGTGGTGTGTGATAAGTGAGTATCTGTTGGATAAATATCCCTACTCTTGACCATCATCAATCAGACCAGCAGTGGGAACCACACCCCACTGGGTCAAAGTCAGTTTCTTCCCTGGAGCAGAGAATAGCAAGGCAAGAGCCAGCAGCATGGCGATACATGGTACTTACGGTACTTACCAAATAGGCGCTGATGGAACAGAAACTTGCCAGCAATTAGTCCTATGAGAATGGCCAGTAGCCATAGAAGCACTTTCAAAATCCTCCAGCCAACTCCTCTAGGGTATTTATTTGTTACAAATGAGAAACAGTTTCCAACAACAATAACATTGGCTTCTGTCTGGCTGTGAGAAACTGGGTCCTCCGCGAATATCAAGAAGTTGAAGAAGATGACCAGGTAAGCCACGATCATGCGAGACCAAGGATGCTGGAAATAGTAACGGAAGTCTTTACCCATCCTTCAAGCCTTCGATGCTGCTTGTCCTGCATGAGAAAAGATACAGCATTAAAGCAGGAACGCAAGTCGTCTCCTTCTGCATTGTTACCCATTCAGACCTGTAACAGCTCCACAAGAAGATATGTGGGAAATACACACCTGCTCCTGCCCTCACCCTCCCATCTTTTCTTATCTCCTACCATTGGAGGACTTGTGGGCAGACAATCATTTAAAGAAGGGAAAGAAAAAGACAAAAGAGGGAAGAACCTTGTCTAAAACTAAGGTGATGGCCAGGCATGATAGCACACACCTGTGATCCTAACACTTAGGAGGTAAAGGTGGAAGTTTTAGGCATTCAAGGCCAGCCCACGCTACTTAGTAAGTTTGAGGCCAGCCTGGTCTGCATGGGACTTTTTTTAAAAGTGAAATAATGACTAGGATGACATAGAGGGGGCACAGAGCACAAAGTCTGCATGATGCTTTTAGACATGTTATCTTAGCATAATCCTACAACCCGAAGTAAGCTGAACACACACACATTACAAACACTTTGCCCAAGTCCCTCTCCACCCAGTCGTAATTAAGTAATTTGATGGATATAGTTCCAAATCTTTTTCTAGACATTGTCAAATGGGAATATGGCAGAAAATTTCCTAAAAAACCTTTACAATCTAGTTAGATCATTTGAAAAAAAGATTTTAACATAGATAAGTCTATACTGAGCATTTTCCTGAGGGTAGGCTGAGCTAGGCCACTCCGCTTATGAGCACAAAGAGGGAGAATTCAGAGAAAGAAATGGCCAGGCTCAAGTTGCCGGCATCATGATAAGCAGGGTGGTTCCCTGGGTGGAGACAGCAGGCTGCTCCTTCCAAGTAGCAGCAGTCAGTTGCAAAGGCACAAGGGTACCTCAAAATCACCTATTCCCACAGCAACAGCTGGGACCTGCACGGACATAGCCAAGTCAGACAAACGCTAGCATTAGCTATAGGCTACACAAGACCAGGCCGACTTAGGCGGGGCCTATGGAGGAATTACAGTATAGGGGATTGTGAGCAGGGCTATGTCAGCCTATAGCTAATGCTAGTGTTCATCTGACTTGACTCTCAGACTCGGCTATACCTGTTTCTTCAACAATAATAACTGCTTATATACTGAAAAACAAAATTAATAAAGGATATACTTCAACTTCTACCAGTTCATTTTTCTCCTTTCACAATTTTTAAAAATAATTCCAAGGAGACTAAAGCGGAGAGTGGGGGGAACCTGGAAAGTCCACACCGCTGTGTGTTAGATATCTGCATGTATCATTAGTATGTCAGTCTGGGGTCAAAACAACCTTCTAATGCTGTTACAGAAAATCTGTAATATATCCTACTATTCCCAGGGGGAAGGGAGGACGGGTGTAAATGAGACTCCTTCACAAATCCTGAACACTTGGAGAAGGCAGGGGTGGGGCACTGATAACGGTTTCCACTTATTCCTGACAGAAAGTATAACAATGACACACAAGCCTGAAGTGATTCAAAGTCAGTGAAAGAACTGAGAACAGGCTCCAAGGCCCCCAACTCCCATCCTCTACTCCCAGCTCATGAAGGTCAATTAAAGCCATAATCTAAGTTAATAAAGATTTGTTACAACTGCTTTAGAAAAGCGGTGTTAGCATGCATACAGACTGGCCACACAATTCCCCCAAACCCATAGTCCTGCACCTTCAGTTCACAAGCCTGCCAAGCAATGTCAAGTCCCAGAAGATCTTCATCAACATTCAGAAATTCCTGTTCCCAGGATCCGCAGCCCAGATGTCTTAAGACTAGTGATTTGCACATGAGGTGAGCGCTAAAATAGGTGTGGTGCACACACCAGAGAGCAAAGCAAACAGTAAAGAACAAAAGTGGGTGACAGGCATGTGCACAGCAGTTGACACAGGAATGAGCCCACCGTTAACAAAATTTCATGCAAAGCCCCTAGAAGTATCCAAAAACCACCACCATAGAGCAGTCCTCCAAAACTCACCCCAGTGACCCCAGGTCTTAATCCTACAAGCCTGGCAACAGAGACACACAGACACGGGTGTCGTTTAAGTCTGTCTTCTAGGCGACTATGCTCCTCTCTTACCAGCGATGATTCTGGTGAGGCTGCCACAGCTACCGTCTCTCTCATGGCAGGTGCACAGGCCTGGGGTGGGGGATAGCAACCCAAAGAACAAACACAAACCCTTGACTCCTTTATAAAAATGAAATACCCTGACTTGCATTGCTGTTTTGTTTTTTTTTTTAACTTCAGAATCTTGCTTTGTGGGAAATATAATGTCCACACGCCAGAGTTAAACGAGCACATTTGAAAATTTTTGGAGACAGCTGCTGCTACCCAGCACTTACACTATTTTGGGAGACAGAACTATGGTGCTGAGTAGGAGAGCCCTCTGCCAGTGCATGATCTCAGCTAATCCAAAGTGATGCTCCGGATGCTCCTGTAGTGTTACAGACAAGGCAATGAAAACTCAGAGCACTTGCCACCCGTTAACTCACAGACCCCCCTCCCCCCCAAAAAAGTCGAAATTGTAATGCCCAGGCCTCACTTGACCATTCTCATTTGCCAGTGCTGGCGGTCAGTCTTACCAAAGCTCTTTCTGCCATGCTTCCTGCTGACTCATTATCTCGGCAGAATGAAGCAAGACCCTGACACTGACCCTCTGGTCTTTCTGGGAGAAATACCAGGATAGATTTATTGTTTCCTTATATCCAGAAGTTAAAGTGCTATTTTTCAGGGGAGCCCATAACTTTAACACTCACAAGTTAACTTGGGTATCTTTGCCCATCCCTATTCTGTGATTCTAGACACAAGGAATGCCATGTTTGTCTAGTCACTGTGACCCGGCTTCCCAGTTCTTTAGATGCCCCCATATGATCCAGAGGGGCCAGAACCGAAACTGTTTCCACCTCTGCAGTTCATAGTAAGCACCTTCAGGAACCACAGGTTCATTCGTGGACCCTGCCACTAAGAATCCGGGACTGAGGTTCTCCAACAGACGTGCACTAGGCACAGAGTTTGCAAACATATCTCTTGTTTCTTAAAAATCCCAACCCCGCCACTGTATGAGGGAATGCCTTTATCTTTACACTTAGCAATTCCTGGTGAAATCATCCGCTTATATGTTTATCTTCTTCCCTCGCTCCTCCTCAGAGAGATCCTCAGGGGCCACTTCTTTCCAGACAGAGAGCACAGTGGGCAGCCAATAGATGCCCACTGAATAAACCCAGTGGACGCTCGGAAACAGAAGAGCTCTCCTCATCTAAGAGTGCTCAAAAAGACAGAGCCGTGTGATTGTCAGCATCTACTAAAGAAAAGATAAAAGGCAGGCATCCAACCCTAAGCCTGCAATGATGGCACTGACAGCCACCCATGGCCCATGCCACCAGTGCATGGCTCTGCATTATCATCACTGTCTCAAAGGGCTCACATTTACTGAGTACTCGATGGACACCAGACTCTATAGTAATGAGTTTTACACTCATTTCTAGATGATTGACTAGCAGCCCAGTAAAGAAAACACTCTCATTTTCCTATTTCACAAACACTGATGCTGGAACAGAGAGAGATTAGTACCTTCTGCAGAACAGTAATGCTGGTCGGAGGTGTTATTCAAATGTGGGCCACCCAGCAACAATGCTTTACACTATGTTTTCCCTGTACAAAACGTTGCCTTCTGCATGTGTGTTAGAAAGTTTCCTAAAGGATTCTCAATACTTCTAGGATGATGAGTCTATTGTCACAAATTTGAAAGAAAGGCCCTCTAGATCAAGGCAAATGTCAAGAAAGTACTATTCTACAGCCGCTGAGCATCAAGCATGAGATCAAAGCCTTCCAGGAGAAGACCGACTCCATGAATGGGGAAATGAAGTCTGGCTTGAATTCCAAAATAGCACTTACTGGTCATTGGTTCACCATCTACCACTCTCAGACGGCCATGTGCTAAAGTTACCTGTACACAGTAGGTACTAAATAAACATTGACGGATGGATGGACGGACGGACAGACGGATGGATGGATGGAAGGATGGATGGATGGGTGGGTAGATGATAGATGGCAAAGAAAATAACTGAGGGTGACAGAAATATACCGAGTTCCCATTTCAGAGAGAGTAGACCATGGATTGATAAGGGCCCTGTTTTCAGGTATCTGATACTTTCTCTATAAGGGACAAATATTAAACCCTTAAGGAGACAGTATTTAAAAAAC
The DNA here is from genome assembly GCA_004026605.1 of Ondatra zibethicus. Taxonomy (NCBI): domain Eukaryota; kingdom Metazoa; phylum Chordata; class Mammalia; order Rodentia; family Cricetidae; genus Ondatra; species Ondatra zibethicus. Next base: position 11,507 of record PVIU01012117.1, on the reverse strand, counting down.
TAATAGAGAAAGTTGAGAGGAGGCATGGAAGGCCCCAGAGAAAGGGGTCCAGACCTAGTGTTGCTCCAGGAGGCGCAGAGCTTCTGAGAAGAAGCTGGTGTGTGGGGATGAGACAAGGCCTGGAAGCCAGCTCAGGCAGAGGGAGGCAGGGGAGCTGATGGCGTCAGCAGGCCCACGGTGTCTGCTCTTCTAACACTCTGCAGGAGGGCAAGGGGAAGAAGGAGGGCAGCTAAGAGAAGACAACTGCCAGGAAAGAGACGGTACAAGTGTAGGCAGTTTACAAAGCTCAGCTTCTAGACCCACAAAGAGAAGCAGCGAGATTTCCTGATGGCGAGGATGTGAGGAGGGATGGTCTAGGCAAAAGTCTAGAATGAAACTGCCACTTCCTGGGCTGGAAAACATAACTTCAGGGGATACAAAAAAATACAATATTTTTTGAGTGAGTTATATGTGTTGGGCTCTTGGAAGGCACTCCTCACATAGTATCTCAATTAGTCCTTACACTGAACCCTCTGGTAAGGACACAGAGATCCAATGGGGCACAATCTGCCCAAGGTCACATAGATGCCAACTGGCACAAACAGGAATACCTGCTTCTGTATAGCCTAGAAGCCCATGTCCTAATTAGCATCATGTTCCCAGCTATGAAGGAAAGAGATACCCAGTGAAGACTTGAACCTGTTAATCACACAACTCTCTCTGATGGTGAACAGATGAATAAACAGACATGATCGAGGGATAACACAAGCGTTGTGGGGGAGAAAAAGAGGATTCCTTTGTAGGGAAAGCTGATGACTGTCCTGGAACATCCAAATCCACAAAAGGAGAAATGGAAGAAAAGTGGACGAACCAAATCAATATGTATTTCCTGGATTAGACTAGGTAAGGCTAGGCCTCAAGATAAACATAGGCCTTTATCTCAAGTTGAAAGGTAAGTAGAGAAGTATTAGAAGGGCTGAGGGGCACAGGGTGGAGGCAATCATTCACTATCAGGGTCCTGGGTTCCATCTTTACCCCTTCAAAAGCAAACAAACAAACAAAGGACAGCTATAGGAGAAGAGAAAGTACTTACTGTAGGTTTTACAATGCAAACACCAATCACAAAAGTACAGTTAAGGTTTTTGCTTTCAGTCCAGTCCAAAAACCACATAGCCTTTTAAATAAAGCGCAACCTTGTAAAGCAATCAATGCAACCACCTAAGTGGCTCTGCAGAGGGACAGAGATGGTATTTGTGGGTACCCAGCTAAGTGACAGGACCACATCCATAAATCACATCCTTTCTCTTCACATTGTATCAAACTTTAGTAATTTTCCTCCGGTGTTTTTATCCTGCAGTCCTTGGGATAGCAATCAAAGCAAGATTTTAACCCAGAAGCCTAAAACGAAGTTGGTTTGAAGGTCTTCCAGAAAGACAAGTTCCCGATGGAATGGCAAACTGGGGATGTGTTATCAAGGGTAGACAACTCTGACCATGGACCCTTTAAAGAGGCATAGACTGCCCTTTTGGTGGCATTTGCTCGTCACCATTCTACTCCAAAACAATAGTATTTAATGGGTTAAAGTTCATTCGCGCATGGAGTTATCTTTTAAATGACTGGCAGTTTAAAGCAAATTAAGTAAGACTCATGGGTACCGGATTTTTGATCACAAGAATTAGATGGGGAGTATGTGGGAGGGAAGTGATAAACGTCTGAGTCAAAATCCCCAATCGCTCTTAAACTACAAAGACGGAGGGAATAGGAAGATACTATATCCGTCATTTTAAAAAAAAAATGAACACAGTAGAAATAGTTTTTATAGCGATTTTACCACTATATTAAGTAAATTAGAACTTGTTTCAGAAAATAAATCAAAACATAAAAGCTTTCTAGACTGTGGTGAGGGCACCTCATATCTTACATACTTCAACTCACTTTTTTTATGTCCACACACTAATATCAAGGTAAGCATCACACACACACACACACAACCGATGTTCCACAGAGGGAAGAATGAACCATAGCAGCCAAGATGCTCTCTCCCGGGTCAAAGACACTTGCGGGCCTGTGGTATTTTTCAAAATAGAAATGGAAAACTAGTTTTTGATTCAGTCACGACGGAGTTCACAGACACACAGGCCTCTCTATTTTCTTCCCGAAAGGACACCTAGGAAGTGCAACCTGTTCCTTTAGTCGGCAGCCAGGGGCTCGGGTCCCTGCACCCCGGAATCGGTGGAGCGGGAAAGTTCCGGCTGCCCGCGGCCCCTCCCCTGCAGCCCGGACTGGCTCGGTCCCCGCCCGGCGCCCGCACCCCTGCCCGCTGAGCTGCGGGGCTCCGGCCTGCGCGCCCGGGGCTGCGGGCCGAGGGCTGCTGCGGGCCGCGTACTCACCGGAGGGCGCGCGGCTCGGCCACCGCGGCGGACGCTGGACGAGCGAGCGGCGACACGGCCGGGCCGCGGCGCGCTGCTGTCACCCGGCTATAAATACCGCGGCCCACGCCGCCGCCTACGCCGGGCGCCCTCGCCGCTCCCGCCGCGCCGCAGAGTCGGCCCCGGACCGCGCCGGGCACATGCCGCCCCGCCCGCCCGCCCGCCGCGCCTCTGCGGAGCCGGAGCCGGACCCGGCAGAGCAGGGCAGGGCAGGGCTGGTCAGGGGCGCTGCCGCGGCCTAGGGAGAGCGCCCGGCCTCGGCCTGCGGGAACCACAGGAGCTGCACCCTGCGGGGAACCTGCGCGGCGGCGACAGCAAGGACCGCTAACTTTCTCAGGCGGCCTCTCGGGTCACACAGCATCCCTGCTGCTGTGTCCTGATGCAAAGGAGTGGGGGTGGGGAGAGGAGCCCACAGCAGGGGCAGCGGGAGTCTCACACCTGCCCCGAGATTGCTCTCTCTCTTCTCTCTCTCTTTTTCTGTGTGTCTCTCTATATGTGTGTATACATATGCACACACATGTGTGTATACATTCATACTCTCACATATACACATGCATGTGTATACACGCACATAAACATATATGAGTGCACATATATGGTACATGTATGTGTGTAGATACATATATACTTATTTGTACATATGTACTGTGTGTACATAAATATACACTTACATACAAACACGTACAGATATATACTAATGCATACATGTGCACAAAATATGTAAGCATACATGCACTCATGCATACATGCACAGATACACATAAGCACATCTCGGACATTTGTTGTTTGGTATGGTTATGTAGTTCTTTGCCGCGTGTGTCAGGAGAACCTTTGACCTGGTCTGAGGAACCCCTTTCTTTCCATCGTGTGTGTCTGCTGTTTACTTCACCAGTAATAGTGACATCTCAGCTTGCTGGTTGCTTTGATGTGTTAAACGTTGCTATACTCAGCCTGCGAACAGCTATTGCCCTACTGACAGCCCATGTGAGTGGGCATGATCACATTTTGTACAGTGAAATAAAAAAGTTAATTCTAGTATCCCAACAATAGCAAAGTTAGGAAGGCAAGGGCAGCCCTTTTCCTGGCTGGACTGAGGATGCAGAGGGAGTTGAGTAAAGAGAGGCAGTTGCAGTATCTACAGATTGAAGTCGGGTAGAGAGCAAGTCCTGTGTGCACACAACCGCTGGCTATCCTACAAGCTCCACATCTTTGTAAATGACACTGTTGTCATAGTTTATTTTTAGGAAACTGGTCTTTAGCAAGTCTCTTTCAGGTTGCTTCTACAAATCCCGTGGAGTGTGCCCTATGCTGGCATTGTGTGCATTTCACTATATTTGGTTTTTACCTTTTTTTCCAATTTATTCTAGCCTCCCACCATGCTTTGAACTGCTGAGAGCAGAGACAAAACCTTACCATTGCCACCCCCCCCCAGTACCTAATGCAGTGAATTCCAGGAATCGTTCAGTGAGCTGGGGATTTATTTCACAGATGAATCACTAGAGTCTACTGTGCTTTTATTATTATAATTAGGATTCTTCCCCCAAACATGTATTAAACGGTGAAGCTGTTTCACATGCACTCTCTGTGTTGCATTTTTCTGGGCCTCCACTTAAAGAGAGCTCAGTCAGAAACTTGAAAATCTGACTTTGTCTGGCCTCGGTTGCATGGAGCTTGTTAACCTATTTAAACTGCTCCTTATTTAATAATAACCTGAGGAATAAGCTTGGAAAACATCCCCTGTGTGTAACATGAAAGGCCTGCTTGTTGGGGTTTTCTGATCTGCCTGATTCCCACAGCTGGCAAGTTCCAAAGAAAATCACACAGAGATCTCCATAAGTTATAAACTGAATGGCCCATTAGCTCAGGCTTTGTATTAGCTCTTATAACTTATATTAACCCATTATTCTTATCTATGTTAGCCACATGATTCAGTACCCTTTTCAGCGGGGCAGGTCACATCCTGCTTCTTCTGTGGTCTGGACAGGACTGTGGAAAGAGCTTCCTTCTTCCCAGAATACTCCTGTTCTCATTGCCCCACCTCTACTTCCTGTCTGGTTTTCCCGCCTATACTTCCTGCCTGGCTAATGGCCAATCAGCGTTTATTTAAAATATAATTGACAGATATAGAATTGTTCTCCCGAACCACCTGTGTGTTCTTGAGAAGTCAAGGCGAAGGCCTGGATGTCTTTAGTATTAATTCCCTCTCTTCATCCTCCCCCCAGAAGCCTATGGCCTTGACTTGGGCAACCACTTAGATGCTCCAGGTCAGCCTCCTTTTGGGGACCTTGTGGGTGGCTTATGGAGATAGGAGCTCCACTTACTGTATACTGGACAGCCGCATGTGCAACTGTGCCTCCGTGTTTTCCATTAGTGAGAGTCCAGGAGTTCACTCCAAAGAGGAGCAAGGAGCAGCAAGCTGACAGGGTGGCTTTTTGAGCACACATTTCAGCCTCTTATCCATCCTCCCCATCTATCAGGGAGCATGTGGGTTTCCCAGTAAGACAACCTGGAATGGGGAGTGTTGGTGTGCAATGTATCGCTGCTGCTTGCTAGCAATAGCCTAAGGTAAATTGCTTCAGCAGGAATCCCGTGTTTTTTTCTTTCTTCGCCACCGAAATGCAGAAATGTTCAAAGTGGATATGGATTTAATGGCCTATTTAAGAACAAATCCTACTGAGAGCTTAGACCACTGTCCTCCCTGTATATGCTCATTCCATTTCAGTCTATAGACATATCAAGGGTTTTATGACCTGACGTGTATAAAATACCTTTAGCACTGGGTATGCAGTAGGTGCTCAACGAACACCAGTCTTCCTTCCTGTCAGACTTCCTGTTTTAAAGACTTCACTCAGAGTCAAACCTATTGATTCAGTATAAGTGGCTACGGCTAAAGAGAGAAGGGCCGAAGAGACAGCTCTGCCAGGAAAGACTAAGTAACCCAGGCTCACAACCAAAGAGAGCACAGAGCAGCCCCTTCCAGGAGTGTTGGTCAGCAATGGGTCTCAAAGGCATTTACAAGAGAATCCAAGACAGAAAGTAGGACTTCCACTTACCTCTCTCCCCAATCAAATTTCAGTCTAAACAGCATCGTGTATTTTTTATATCGTATATGAGTTTAGTAAGCTGGCCACAGTTGAGGCCAGAGTCGGGGTAAGGATAGACGTAATTAGCATAATGAAAATATTCAATTGAATACTGATGGATTGAGAGATGCCCAGGAAAGAACACATCTGGAGAAGTTTGTGAGGGTTCCAGACACATTGGCAAGCACATCTGTTGTTGCTGCCGTTACCTGCGGACGCGGACCCCAGCCTATCCCATCAGCTTTGCCTCCACACCACACACTTTGCAGCAAGTCTCCAGGTCTTCAGCCCTGTACTAAGGCTGAATTCAAACTACAAGGTTCTCTGCCTGTCCAGTGTGCACATGCCCGTTGTTGGGCTACCTAGCCATCAACCGTGTCAGTCAGTCCAATAACACCCCCTTTAAAATTGTGTGTGTGAGGAGTGTGTGTGTATGTGTGTGTGAGGGATGGGGTCAGAGAGAACATAATAACCAGAAGATAGGGAGGAGAACTGGCATCTCTTGGGTAAGAGAGATCCCCTCCAATGAACTCACAGCAGCTGTGGATGCCTGTATAAAATGAGCTTGTCAATAACAAGGCATAGATGGAGAGGGATCTGGGGCCCTACCCCTCACTGTGACCTATTTGCTGATCCATTCAAGGAGTAGGGAAGTCACTGCCCTCAGTTGTGTACTCGACAATGACCCCACCTGGCTCCGGTAGATAGTTCCAACCCAGGAGTCACACAAATGACCCTGGGCAAACAAAATGGATCATAAAACAACCAAAGTCCTGGGCCTGGAGAAGGGACTGATGCCCCTCCAGAGAGGTTGACTGGAGCAAGAGAAGTCAAGAGAGAGGATGGAAGTGTGACCCGCGTGCATACGCACATCACGGAATTGTCAAATAATAAAATTAAACAAAAGTGTGTCTTAAGGTTAAAAAAACAGTTTTGTGAGTTTAAAAATCAGAAATGAGTGCATGAGCCATGCTTTCCTGTTCACCTTTCATGCCCTGGTGGCTGAAGAGTACAGTTTACCGGGCCTTTGCTGGCTTTAAGAAAAAGGCAGGGTCAAGCCTGGTGGTGGTGGCGCACACCTTTAATCCCAGCACTAGGGAAGCAGAGGTCAGCCTGGGATACGTGAGACCCTGTCTTCAAAAATAAATAAATAAATAAAACTATTTTATACTTAGCATTTGGTCCGATACTTACTAAATTGTCCATAATGTTGCTGTTCTTATGATGTCCCCCCTGTCCTGCTTATAGCCTGTAAGTCCCACGGACTTCCTTCAACTAAAGAGCTGACTTCAGAAGCCCTGATCACATAAAGGGCAGGACAAAGAGGCTTTTCTCAACAGTCTTTAAAACAAAGGAATCCTGCAAGCAGTGACCCTCCATTCCTGCCAGAAGTGTCCCCTATGTTGTGGTTGGTATTGCCTGTACTCTCTGAGCTTCCTACGGGATCAGAATAAATGTAAGAGCTCCTTCAGAGGGGTACACACTTCTCCTTCAGTAACTGAGAGGGAAAGTCTTGTTTTCTCCCTTTTCCTTTCTCCTATGCCCCTGGCTCAGCACTGTCCAACCCTGAGAACCGGCTCCTGTCTCATTTCCAGGGCACGGAGTTGCTTGGGGTGGCTTTTTAGCACAGGCCTATGACTGCTGGTTTTGAAAAGCAAACGTGTCTGTAAACCACTTCGGGTATCCTTCCCTTCCTAGTTTAGTTTCTCCTTGCAGATGTTCTTTTTCTTCCAGCCATAAACTCCTTTCTAAGAGGCCCTCTTTAGAGATGTCTGGTGGATCCAACAAAAAGGTGAAGGGAGATTTGACTCGGAACAACACAGAAAAAATACTGGCTGTCAAGTCAAGAGCCCTGCTTCAGATAAAGTACCAAACACACTGCCCAACCAGTGAACATATCTAAAGCAGCCAGTCTGCCAGAGAACAAGGCACTGAAGTTTCAAAGGCAAACAGGTGCACTTCCTCAGGGAGCTCCCGTTCAATAGCAGACCAGAGATGGCTTGTGATCGCTATACTAGTCAGAGGAGGCTTGATCAACATCAAAGGCATTTTCGCCACCAGGAAATAGAGGGATTTGGAATGGAAAAATAAAGCTGTCTTTAGGAACTGCTGTATAAGGCTAAATGGTGATGGTAGACCCTTAAATCAAGCACTGAAAACTAAAGAGAATTTACTTACAGAGAAAAGGGGGAAGGAAGGAATTCTAGGCAACAAGGAATAGCAGAAACAGTGCCCATTAACCAGAAGACTTTAGAGTATTCTGAAGAAGCCAGCAAGATAAGGAAGAGGAGAGGCAAGAGACGCTGGGTGGGGAAGAGAAGCCGGGAGCAGCAGGAATGCTGTAGGCTGTTCTCAGGCTCAGAGATTTATGGTAGGTAATGAAATATATTATTTGGAGGAGTAGACAAAGCCAGAATGAGAATGGGTTTCTTCTGGTTAGGCGTTTTAGCAGTAAGAGATGAGGGACAGGAGGCAGGGTGGGGGATTAAAATGAAAGACAAGAGAACTAATAGGCACCGGTAGCTTAGAGAGGAGTGAAAACTATCTGTGTGTGTATTTGATGACACTGGTCATCTTTTCTGTAGCCATGAAGTAACAGTGATCCTCTTCCCACTGGCTAGCAGAGTTCATCTCTCTGCCCCTTTGAGGGGCGGGGACAGCGAACACTCCTCCAAATATTTCAAAGAAGAAACAAAGGAGGCTATTTGGATGCCCTTTTCCAGCTCTTAGGACTCACTGGGACCCCTCTTCGTTACAACTACTGAGTCCAAAGGCCTGGCTGGTCCATTCTTTAGTGTTTTAGGATGTCATTAAAGAGATAAGCTTCAACTATTGTGCTGTTCTCATAATCTCAACAACAAAAAAGGTGCCAGCACTTGGGAGACAGAGGCAGGAGGATCTCTTTGAATTTGAGGCCAGCCTGGTCTACAGGGAGAGTTCCAGGACAGCTAGAACTGTTACACTGAGAAACCCTGTCTCGGAAAGAAAAAAAAAATCTCAGCATTTGGGAGGCAGAGGCAGGATTATTTTCACGAGTTCCAGATTGGATTACATAGTAAGACACCATCTCTAAAAAAGGTGAGTTATAGGGGTTGAAGAGATGGCTCAGTGGTTGAGAGCCCTGGCTGCTCTTCCAGAGGACCTGGGCTCAATTCACCACACCCATATGGCAGCTCACAACTGTCTGTAACTCCAGTTCCAGGGGATCTGGCATTCTCACAGAGACATACATGCAGGCAAAACACCAGTACACATAAGATGAAAAAATAAATAGCTTTATAAATCTTTAGGAAGATGAGTTTCAAAAGGTATTAATCCCAAGTCATAGCAAGCATGCATGTATATTTAGCTGTTATGATACTGAATTGCCAAGTATTGTAGACCAGTCTGCGTTCAGCAACATGTCCTCTTCAACACACTAGCTAATATCTCCTTTTCTCACTTCGGTTGCTCATCTAGGGTACCACAACAAATAACCAACCACAGACTGCTGACTTAAAACCACTGACATCTCTTTTCTGCTACAAAAGAAATAAAAATTCAAGGTGCAAGGTGCCGTCCAGGAGAGAATCCTTTCTTGCTTTCTTTTCAGCTTAGTTTCTCATGGTGGATGGCACTCCTTGGCTTTGGGCGAACACTTTTTACTATATTATATTTATATTCATAAACAAGCATAGCATCCCTCATCTAAATGCCATGGTCTCATACACAATATCAGATGATTTATGAGTATGGGATAAAAAATTCCATGTGAGAAGTTATTTGATGAATGATATATATGACCCGTGTTTTATAACTTACCTAATAATTGCCATAACTTACCTAATAATTGCCTAAATCTCATTTACTTCACCACTGCACTGTGATAGATTTTTTTTGTTATACTGTGAAGGTGTGTTGGGGTTCTGAATGACAAGGAATTGGATGTTATTCAAGCTTTCACTCCAAAACTCAGGGGATAGTGAACTGCCAAAAACTAGATAGGCTTCGAGAAAAGATTGAATTAATGCTAACACACCAAAGAGTCTGCCCCGGTGTGAGCTTTCATAAATAAAGCAGTTGTTGTTATTGCTTGTCCCAGAAGAGCAGGGTTCACGTAGATTGCCTTGGTACCAAAGCTGAGCAGTCCTGCAAGACTTGGAGAGTTAAAGAGCAGCTCAGTAGGCACTGGTGCCTGCCCACACACTCCCATGCATCCTAATCCTAGTCTATGGCCACCAAAATTTAAAGGGTAGAATTACGCTTGGGACACTAAGCTAATGGCTCATCTCAATGGCATAAAGAGTATAGGGGTTGGAGATTTATTTCTCTTGGTAAAATGCTTGCCTAGAATGCGCAAGTCCTTGGGTTCAGTCTCTGGACCTGAGGAGACTCAGTGTGGAGGTGCACATCTATAAACCCAGTCCTTGAGAGGCAGAGGCAGAGGAATCAGGAGTTCAAGGTTGCAAGCACAGAGTTTGAGTCCAACTCTACATTATTATGCTATGCTAAATGTATGTTTGCTTTCTGTTGCTAAGATAAAGATGGTGACTAAAAGGAACTTGGGGAGGAAAGGGTATGTTTGGTTTAGACATCCATCACTGGATTCACAGGTCATCACTAGGATCACAGGTCATCACTGGGCTCACAGGCCATCACTGGGCTCACAGGCCATCACTGGGACCACAGACCATCACTGGGATAACAGGCCATCACTGGGACCACAGACCATCACTGGGATAACAGGCCATCACTGGGACCACAGACCATCACCAAAGGAAGTCAAGGCAGGAACTCAAGTAGAAACCAGGAGGCAGAAACTAGAGCAGAGGCCATGAGGAACACAGATTGATTGCTGGCATGTTTTCATTGCTTTGTTCAGTTTGTTTTCTCTTACACCCAGAACCGCCTTCCTAGGGACAGGAGCCCTCTGCACAAATCAAGAAACAGTCCCACAGTCTTGGTCACGGGCTCGTCTTAAGGAGGCAGGCAGTCTCTTGACTAAGGCTCTCTTTTTACAGATGGCTCCAGCTTGTGTCAACCTGACAAAAAACTAACCTACAGAAAGCTCATCAGCTGGAGTTGAAAGAAAATAATGAGGCAATAGCAAGTCAGAGACACAGTGGAGATGGTAGCTGGCAAGAGACAGTTGTACATGCCGATCTCTATTTCAGGAGAGAAGCTGGGGCTGAAATACAGACAAACCAGCATCAGCCACATGGTGACTCACTGTTTCTCACAGTGCCATGTCCACACCATCTGTGTTACAGTAAACTAAGGTGGGTGTCACCACACCCCAGGATTCCATCAGGGGAGCAGAAGCTCTCCAAGCAAGTTTAGTAACCTTCATTTTAACACACCCCTAGTGATTCATATGCACATTAAAATTGCAGAATCATAGGTAGAAGCAATTACTGGCTTTATTCATGTGTTTAGCTCTCACCTAAAATAACAGGTTTCATTATAACATCTTCATACATGCATATCTTGTATCTTGCTCTTATTTCCCAAGCCTGCTTGCTGCCTTCTTCCATCCCTCCTCCTCCTGTTTGTCTCTTTTCTCTATCTAAATAGTCTCCTTTCTGTACTCTTGCCACATATGTATATATATGCAACATAATATATACTAAATATCATATATGGTATACTATATATACAGTATGTGTATATTTAAATTCATATTCTGCACAAGCAAAAACACAAGTTACCTTTCGCCCCACTATTCCTCTTTTGTTCCCTGTCCCATCTCCCTCTTGTTCATCTCTTTTTTTTTTTTTTTTTTTTTTGGTTTTTCGAGACAGGGTTTCTTTTTTTTTTTGTTTTCGGAATTTTTTTTTATTTTTTTTCACATTTAATTTTTTATTATTGCATTATAAATAGTACCATTCAAAATTTCCACCTCCTCCGCTCCTCCCATTTCCCTCCCGCTTCCCCACTCCCCCTCCCCTTTTCCCCTCCAGTCCTAAGAGAGGGCAGGTTACCCTGCCCTGTGGGAAGCCCAAGGCCCTCTCGTCTCCATCCAGGCCTAGGAAGGTGT
>PVIU01012116.1:0-61505 GCA_004026605.1 Ondatra zibethicus | reverse complement strand
TTCTTCTTCTTCTTCTTCTTATTCTTCTTATTCTTCTTCTTCTTATTATTATTATTAATGGAGTTTCCATTTTAAAGTCCTTTTCTAAGAACAGGATTGTTGGTGGCACAGAAGTACATGAAGATAGATGAAGAGAATCCCTCCCAGACAGAGAAATGACACAGCTTGCAAAAGTGGTCTCCAGATCAAACCTCAAGGAAGTCTGTGGAAAGCTAGGTCTCTTAGAGCTGGAAATGGAAGCCTCGGCTTTCAGCCTGACCAGCGTGAAAGACTTGGCAGAAGAACTGGAAATAGAGTTTTAGGAAAAAACTGGCCATTCAGTCTTGAGCAAAGAGAACGGCTGGGGAGAAGCTACAGAGTCAGAGGTTCTAGTTCAAGAGAAGGAAGGGCTTTCTAAGGATTAGAGAAGTTAATAAAACAAGCAAGCAAATGCAAACCAGATCTATTCAAGAGATAGAGCTATTCTCATCGCTGCCCACGTCCTCCTGCACTGATCGTTCTTGCCATGGAGGTTAGGCCAAATAGTGTTTTGTTTTTGAGTCAGGGTCTCAGGTAGCCTGGGTGGACCTCCAATTTATTATTTAGTTGAACTTCTGATACTTCTGTCTCTACTACCTGAGTCACCACACCTGGTTTATGCAGTGCCAGGAATGGAACCCAGGGCTTCAGGCATGTTAGCAATTGAGTCACATGCCTAGATACTATGGCACCCTGATTTCTCTTATTCCACTTTCTTGTCTCTGTGCTGGGCCTGTCCATGCTAGACAAATATTCTCCTGCTGAGCTACATTCCTGACCTATTAGTACTTCAACAAACTAGCCTTGGGACCTTGAACAAGTCACTTGGCCTTGCTGGGTCTGTGGCCTCGTCCATCCAGCAAGAAAACTGAGACTTTCTGAGGTCTTTACCACCTTTTAAAAACTAATTTCAATTGTGTAAACGCAGAGCACAGGCATTATTCAAATAAGAAAACAGTGATTTTCCCTGTGATGGTTCTAACCCTGGGCCCCAGGAAAGGTAGAGGTGGTGATTACAAGTCTAATTAGCTACAGAACTTATTCTGTTTTCCTCCTGAGCTGTCGGGGCTTGTTGGCTGTGTAGGAGGACAGACTTGAGTTCCTCCATTAAATCTTACCCTTTTTTCAAGTCCTTGCAAATATAACTGTGATGACTGTGTTTTCATTTTCCAAAAACTTGGCAGCAAATCATCAGGGTTTTTTTCCGGGTCATATAGTCACATACACCACACGTAACTAACAAAAATCAAGAACAGTCAGCCTAGTGACTTTTTTAAATAGTCAACCCTTGTTCATTTTATTGTGATCTGTCACTTGCTCTGATATGCTTTAAGAAAGATGCCAAATGTTCAGATCCAGTCAGAAGTCTGAAGGAAGAACTGTGTGACAGAAACCATTGTGATGTAAGATTCTGAATCTTGAGGACCAAGGATCTACCTTTTAGAAGGCTGATTGTCATCTGCAGGGTGTATCAAGACATTTTCTCCACTGCCATTGTGGCCATCCCTACTATCTCACCAGCCCAGAGGGTCTTCATTGAGAAAAAGGAACATGTTTTCAGATAAATAAAAGACATACAGCTGAAATGGAGGACTACAGCGGAATGCGTTTCTTCACAGTTTGAGACAGCTGCTATCCCTAAGTTAGACAGCAAGTGTGATTGGAAATAATAGCATCAGATATGAAAGGCACAAAGCAGAATTGTGGCCTGGTCTGTGTCCATCCTCATCTTTCAACACACCGTTCAAATTGCCTTCTTGGGGGGGGACTTCCCTGACCACCCTGGGAGAGATTAACTTCCTCTTATCTTTCTCAGACTCACTTTTCTAACTCCAGTCAGGACAATGCTGGGATGCTCAGGTGGTTTCTCTTTGGAAATCATCAAGTTTGTGAGTCTTTTTCTTCCACTTCTCCACTCTCAGGCCAGCAAGTAATAACTGTGTAATACACATGAACAAACTAAATGCTCACTGCTTCCTCTCCCTTCCCTTCCCTTCCCTTCCCTTCCCTTCCCTTCCCTTCCCTTCCTTCTACCCTTCCTTCCTTCCTTCCTTCCTTCCTTCCTCCCTTCCTTCTTTGCTTCCTTCCTTCCTTCCTTCTTTGCTTCCTTCCTTCCTTCCTTCCTTCCTTCCTTCCTTCCTTCCTTCCTTCCTTCCACAAAGTTTGACTATATCACCCCAGCAAAACTAGTACTTGTCATACAGCCTAGCCTGGCCTTGAGCTTATGATGATCCTCTTCAGCTTTCTGAATCTTAGGATTACAGGTGTGAACAATCATGCTTAGCTTAAAAAAGAGTAACTTCTTATATTTGATCAAATCAAATGTGGGTAAAAGAGTTTCACCAGCATAATATTTCATTGTCTATTTAAGATTTCACTCTCATAATGTCTTCTAATGGTGATTATAGCTATATTTAACACAGTTGTTATATGTCAAGTGCTATGCTAAGAACTCAAAAGATTATTGTAAAGAAAGGGGTTTAAGGTACATTTACCAGTGAAGAAACTGAGGCTTCTTTCAAAAATGACTTACTCAAGGTATTATAAAATGAATAGCAGGGCTTAATTTGAGTCTTGTCTACTCAAGGAGCCCCAGCCCTCTATCACCATACATATATGAATAAATGCTTTTACATATATATGTATGTGTGTGTGTATGCACATAAGTATTTAAGTGTAATGCTGTTACAGTTTTATTTGTGATGGGAAGGACCTCCTGGCTATTTGATTGGAAAGCATCTCTTCTCACAGTACTGTTTTAAACGCACAAGTTAAAATCCCAAGGAAAGTCAGTATTATTGAAATTATATAAACACATAAATTCAGAGCTGTGGGTTAATAAATATATGAGCCACTTAAAATATTATTAGTAAATATTGGTGGCTATCATCAATATCTTTTCAGAACAAGGGTGAACATAAATGACATGTCCAAATTTAACTCAGCTAAATAATTACTGATATCCATTGGTATTTAAGGCCCAGGACTCATAAACTTTCAGGGCCTCTTCTGTCATTCCTAAAAAAGGAGGTCCTATCTTTCAATGAGAGAGTAAAAATATAAAGATGCAATAGTTTTGCTCACTAAGTTGCCTGGTAACCCCTGGTGTAGCCACAGATCTCTCATTTAAAAAAAATCTTTCTAATGATTGAGGAATATAGTTCAGTGGCAGAAAATTGGTCTAGAAAGCTCAGGGCCCTGAGTATGATCCTCAGTGCTGAAAAATAAAAGTAAAATGATTTGGCCCAAGATAGTGGCACACACCTGAAATCCTAGAACTTGGATGACCGAGGCAGGAAAATGAGTCAAGACCAGCCTCAACTACACAGTGAGACTCCATTTTAATAAAGAAAAAGAAAAGTATCCCTGCCTTTATCTACCAGTAGGATTCCAAAAGAATCTCCCTTACACAAATCCCTACTCACTGTCCCTCTTGTTAGAGTCAAAGTACTCTTAAGAAGGAATTTAGATGGCTGCACAGCCAGCTGAGGTGGAGAACATAAGAGTGCCTTGGGAGGTGGGTGGCTGTCCTCCAGGATGGGGACAAAGCTGGGATCTTCTTTCCTTCTACCTCCTGTAGCCAGCAGATTACTTGGGCCTGTCACCTTGATGGTCAGGCTCATGAATCAGTAGCTAGAAATGTCATTTAGTCATGTGGCCCAAATAGATGCTGTCTTCTTAAGGACAGGTTTCTTATAGGGCATTACTCAGCCAGTAGCCTTTTCTCTGTGTTTTTCTTAATCCTTTGGTGTCCCTGAAATCAACACAATGAAAAAAAAATACAGCCCAGGGATCAGCAGTCTTTGAGAACATGTACTTAGACAGACAATTGGTCTACCTCTCTATCAGCATGAATGCTAAAACTAGGTACTGGTGGGACCCAGGAGCTACATTTTTAACTCTGTTTCTGATGGTTGCTTTCCTAAGAGTCCTGCTTAGGATATAAAAAGTGGGTAAGCAAGGCAGCATGTTCGGGGTTTCTCTGAAGGTACACAGTCTGGGAGATGTGAGGATAGCCAGGAAAAGAGGATTAGGGTGCACACATACACACACACACACGTGTGTGTGTGTGTGTGTGTGTGTGTGAAAGAGAAAGAGAGAGAGAGAGAGTGTGTGTGTGTATGTGTGTGTGTGAAAGAGAAAGAGAGAGAGAGAGAGAGTGTGTGTGTGTGTGTGTGAAAGAGAAAGAGAGAGAGAGAGAGAGAGAGAGAGAGAGAGAGAGAGAGAGATGGGAAGTCAAGGAATACATAGAATCTAGAATATTGATATTGTCGGGCCTTTCTTTTACCATATGAAAAATGAACTCCAAATTCAAGTCGGCATGGTAGGAATCCCAGAGCTTTTGAATTTATTGTATAGTATGACCAGATAGTGGGTGAAACCTAATAAATGTTAAATAAGTATTTGCACAGAAATAGATAAGTGGATTTCACATGCCTTTGCAAGAAAAGCATCTAAGGGTGAGTGCCTGGGTAAGGTCACGAGGGTGGGGTTGGGCAAGGCGAAGTCTCCTGTTGGAAGGTTGGCAGTGAGAGAGCTAAGCCAGGCCGCTGCTATTTCCATGATTTTGCATATGGTGTGGCCTGAGCATATTTATGGCCGGATCAAGTTTAGCTACAAAGAGAAAGTCCTGTAATCTGATATCTTAGAAGCCGCCACATGTGATGTAGGCAAACTGAACTTGCTCTTTCAACATTCCAGTGCTTAATGACCTATGAGATTTTTGCTTTGTGCTGATGAGAGGGAATGCAAACAACAGCAAGGGGGACAGGTTTATTGCTTACTTACCTCATTAAACTAGCTTTTAAATGTAGAACTACTATTAGCTCGTGTTCTAAAATGAGGGATTAGAGGTTCAGCAAGGATAAATAACTTGGCAAAAAATTGAGGAACTGGTAAATAACAGTATTAGGTCTTATCTCTAGATCACTATGGTTGAAATATGTAGATCTCCCCCACCCCATGTGTACATGTATGTGTATGTGCACACATATAGAGAGGCAATAGATAATATGAAGTGTTTTCTTTAGTAACTCTCCACCATATTTTGTGAGACAATATCTCTCATTGGGACCTAGAGGCTCACCAAGTGGTCTAGACTGACTGGTCAGTAAGTCCTAGATTCTCTTGTCTGGGCTTAGGACAGTTCTAGGGTTACAGGAGAGACTACCATGCGAGTCTGTTCAGCTCTTTGGTCTAGACTGGCTGGTCAGTAAGTCCGAGATTCTCTTGTCTGGGCCTAGGACAGTTCTAGGGTTACAGGAGAGACTACCATTCAAGTCTGTTCAGCTCTTTGGCACAATGATTCATTTGCATTTGTCTCCATAGACAGTTTTCTTTTTACACAAGATCAAATGTTTTAAAATAATAGAGAAAAAATTCAATCTGTGAACAAACCACATGGATTCTCAAAAGCCACCTAGGCCTGGAATCCATAGTTTTTGTCCTTTAAAGTAGAGAGTGGCTAATTTGATTTCTTCCTCTTTGGCAATATTATGTCCTTTTAAAGCATGTCCTTGTGGGACCCTGGGCTGTGGTTTTCTTGTCCTGATTCATATATTACTGGGCAAAGTATGAGTCAAGCTGACCAAGCATGTTGAGATGTACATTCTCCAGGGAAGCTAATACTCATACTAATATAGCCTGGAATCTTTGGGTCTATTATCTCCAGGATTTATTTTAAGAATCAGGATAATAGGGTAATAATGTGATTCCTTGAATGGTTCCTGTACAAGATTCTTAACTATAAAATATCATCAGCCTTCTGGAAAATCAGGAAGAATATAGAAAGTTTATGTTATATCCCTGGAAATGGCTTTGAATTGAAGAGGACGACAGTATACTCCTGGGGGCGCTCACATATATCACAGAAGAACAGACGCTTGGTGACATTGGGCAAATTCTGGGAAGATGTTCCCCAGACTATCACCGAGCTTAGTGAGTTGGGAGAACTTAGTATATGTGTGAAACTACCCTCTTTGGATAGGTGAGCTTAGGCTTTCTGATCTGAGAAACCCGGTTTTGGCTTCTTAGCTTGTTTACGTTAGGCAAGTCATTTAAACACTCGGTGTAAATCCACTCATATGTGGAAAGGTCACTGTTGTATTCACTTGGTGTTTCTGATCATGTTGGTGTCAGAGTACATGCCAGGCATCCTGAGCGTTCTGGAGGGGAGTCTACCCTTTCCCTCCTTTGCTTTTCCCCGAACTTGTCTGTCTTAACAGAGAACAAACAAGTCTCCTGGGAGGAAGGAATCCAAACAGTTGATAACAGTAAGAACAAAAAAGGTGAATAGGTTCACTTCCCATAGAAAAGAGCAGACTCCAGCTACAGGACTGATGTGAGAATTTTGTGCTTTGTGATTGCCTTGTCATTTCTGAATTTGTAAAAGCCGGAATCTGGGTGATAAATTGGCCCAGCAGGTAAAGGTACTCGCCATCACGCCAGATGTCCCGAGTCTGATATTCAAAACCTACGTAACAGAAAGAGAGAAGCAACTCCTGAAAGTTGTCCTCCTACATGTGCACTGTGACATCACACACACGTCACATACCAAATAAGTATATAAAAATAATTAAAAATAACAGGTGTCTCCTTCAAGTATCTAAACTCAGATACCAAATACATATGTGTCAACTATTATAAAGAATCTCAACATCCACAGACCCCTACTTTACCTTTGGCTCCTACAGAAATTCTACAGATGGCATTTCCTAAATCTCCAAGAAATTTATACTATTGACATACATGGCACGAAGAATGTTCAGAACACCAGAAATGTCCCATGTGTAGTCAAGGAAGCCCCCTGATATTGAAGGAATCTTATAGAAGTTGCTTTTGACCCTACTACACCTGTCACAGGGGTGACAGCTGCTGACCAGATCCTCTTGCTGTGATCTAAAGGAAGAAGAGGGCCGTCTCAAAGGAAAGTCGTGAAGAGCAGCAGTTGCCTCTTCCTCTGCAGTACTCTGGAAGGCTCCTGGATAAGTCTGCTTTCCTAAGAATGGAGCATTAGGCCTGTTTTGCCACAATCATTTGTTTAGGAGATGGTCTGACGTAAAAGGCAACGGAATGAAGGTAGAAGGAAATTGTATTTTATCTAACTTCTGCCACTTCTTAGGAAAATGATCTGTGCATAGTCCTCCAGTGAGCAAATGCCTGTAAGAATAATAATGACTACTTGTTCATTAGTTCATTGATTTTGAGGTGCTTGGGATAGCATCCAGGATCTCAAGTGTGCTAGGCATAGGCTTTACCTCTGGGGTGCATCCCAAACCCATCACATGCCTATATTAACTGCAGTGATTCAGCCACCTGCTAGATAAATGAATGTTTCAATGGTGCTGGGTAAGTGGTGGTGAGATAAGAGCACACCAGGCCTGCTATGAGTCATGGCGAGTCTCTGCT
The DNA here is from genome assembly GCA_004026605.1 of Ondatra zibethicus. Classification (NCBI taxonomy): domain Eukaryota; kingdom Metazoa; phylum Chordata; class Mammalia; order Rodentia; family Cricetidae; genus Ondatra; species Ondatra zibethicus. The sequence goes on along the minus strand of PVIU01012116.1, from coordinate 54,080 downwards.
TTATTATACATAGGCTATTTTGAATATGTGAGTAGGGAAGGCAGGGTGATTCTCCCACCCCAGTCCAGCACTAGGCTTCTTCCGAAGCACAGTTGGCTCACTGGCATCTCCTCCTAAGAGTGTCCAGAGTAAAGGCACAGGAGGGGCACGCAGGAGCTGGGTGCTCTGGCTTTCTGCTCAGAAGAGTTCTGCTTGTTCTTGTCCTGCCTCAGCAAGCCTGCAGTTCATGTGACCGGAAGATCCCACTCCCACCTCTGCAGGTGGCCGATGCCCTGCTACCGCAGGTTAACTGTGATCCCCTCACTGAGCCTTTTCAGACACACCAGTGTGTTAGAATGAGTGCCTGCCCTGTACAGAGTCGCGGTTTTCTAAAAAAGACTTAGAGAGGGCTGGCGAAATGCCCCAGCCGGTAAAAATGTTTACCCCACCTGCTTCACCGTCTGAGTTTGATCCTTTGAACTCACGGTGGAAGGGGAGGACTAATGCCTGAGGGTTGTCCTCTAACCTCTGCACATGTGCTGTGGCACACACACACACACACACACACACACACACACACACACATGCACACACACACACACACACACAAGCACACACACGTAAAATAAAAACAACCTTGTTTAATTTCCCCCTTTCAGCTCTTTTTGGAGACAAGCTGTTTTATATACCTATGGGCAAACCTCCAATGTGTTGGCTATTAAGGTCTTTAAGTGACAGCTTAATATGTTTTTTAAGAGTGAGGGAGCCAGTGCCATTCTTGAAGAGTCCTGTTTGTGTTGGACTGGCCTGCCCAAGTCATGTGCCAGAAATTTTGCACACGGCAGGAATTAGAGGTGAAAACAGGAAGGGCTTTGGATGTAGATGAGAACAAACCTGGAGCCCAGGATAGCCAGGAAGCAAATAATGTGGAGATATGTACAGAAAGAAGTCTAGTTGAACCTGGACATAAAACTGGTTATCCCATCTCTTACCGCTGCTTGGGTGTTATGTGGAATAGTGAAAAACAGGGCTCTTTAGAGCCAGGACATTGGCACATGCAGCAGTCTTAAATCTCTTTGATCTAGTCCATGCTACAACCCTACCAAGGTCTTCTGGCTATCAGGGCATCTTTCAGAGCCTACTAGGCTTCTAGGCACCGCTTCAGCAAGCCCTGTGCAGTAGTTTGACTCCTCTGAGCCTCAGTTTCCATATCTAAAAGGTGATAAAGAGCTCCAAGTGCTACCCACCAGGCCCCCAATTCTATATGTCTGGGGTGAACTGCACACTGAGTGGCCATCCAAGTTCAGAGACATGATTCTGCACGGACACACTTTCTATGTGTCAGGTGAGAATGGAAATGAGATCATTGGTCTTTGTTCCAGATTATCAAGGGGTGTGGGGCACAACTGACTTAGGTATAGCCGAATGCAAGTTGGTTATTTCCTTGGGACAGCAAAAATTAAAGCATGTATCTTTTGTATCCATATGCTATCAAAATGAAAATCACCACTAAACATCCTAATAGCTGATTTTTTGTGACTCTCTGTGTGAATATATGTACAGTATTATACATGTTTACATGTGTGCAGGTGTGTGTGTGTGTGTGTACAAGTGGGTGATTTCCACTGAGTGCTTTGATGCTGCGCCTTTAATATACATCACCTCACTAATTATCACAGTTAGTGTGAGAAGTCAATGCCATTATTGACTCTAGGACACCAACACCACCAACACAGAAGTTAATCACCTTGCTCTAGTGTACATCTAGTAAGTGGTGGAGCTGGGATTTGAACTCAGATCTGATGCTAAAATCTGTGGCAGTGAGCAGAATTTTTCATAAGCATCAGAAGAACAAATTTATCCTAGTGATTGGTTCCACCTAGACACAGGCATTTGGCCTTCTAGGCTCTTTTTCTGCCAAGGAATGTTGGCAATTTCACCATGCCCAGGGTCCTCCCTGTCCTGGGCGGGGGGGGGGATAGCTTCTCTTCCAAGAGAAAAGCAAATGATGGCTCTATTCCCCAACCTCTGCCTCTGTGGATGAGAGCATGCATCCCACAGCTAGAGAGGCCGGCAGCCTGTCTGGGCTCAGTCACATGATCTCCAAGGCCACTCCAGTCTGGGATTTTATATTTTCTCTTGAAGACCTTTTTATGACTTCCCAGCTGCTGGGGATTCCCACCCCTCCCAGTCCTTGGGGGACAGGGCAATGGAGACACCACAATCCGTTTCACATTCTGTAAATAAGTCCTTCGCAACTCTGAGTCTGAAACTGGTTCAGAATGTCTAAGTGTGATCATGCTCCCCGAGGCCAAATGTTGTAAACCCCCACAGTTGCAGATTTTTAAAGTAAATATGCAGTAAACTCTTTCAGCACGCTGTTGATAGGACACAGTATTTAGTCACTTCTGCACCATTCAGCAAGGCCCTCTTATCTCAGGCTCCTTCCCTTCCCTCCACTATTGAGGTTGAAGACATTGGTTAATCCACCCCATGGTCATCTTCCCCAATGGTTGAAATTCCAAGAGGTAAAAAAATAGCAGCCCTTTCATCTCTACCCACTTCATTCTTTCTCTAAGCCTGTAATTGGATCTAAATGGAAAATAAAACCTTTGCAGACCAAGGAGGTTGGCACTAGGCGGGGACATGAAGAGGAACATGTTCCATCTCTGATCCAAAGAATCACACCCTCCTATGCGAGGGACAATAAAAACAAGACTTTCTCCAATCATGGCCTGGGCTTTGATGAAGGGAGGGAGTGCTTTTATAGACTTCATCTCACATTCTATGATGTCAACCAGTTATAAGTAACACACTCCCAAATCATTTGACCTCTCTGAGGACAGAGAAATGCTGTCACACCCCTGAATTCTGGTACTTTGACCGAATTTGGGACAGCAATCCGAACATACCATACCACAGTGCTACAAGTGGAGAGATGACCCCACAGGCACCCTAAGCAGCCACTGTGGGCTTAGCCGTCAGATATTCTGCACTTTGTTTTGACTCTCACTGTAGGCATGTGATGTGGATGCTAGATTGGAAGAGAGGTGAGAAAGAGTGAAGCCTGTCCTCAGATCCTTGAGAAAAATACAGTGCAGTAAGAGCGAAGCCTGAATACAACCGGAAACCACCAGGCATCCCCCTCGCTCAGGTCTCAGTGTTCTGCGAGGAGAGGGGACACTTGCTTCTGCAAATAGTCTGGTGAATGCATCAGAGAGATGCCTGGATTAAGTCTGATTTGATACCATATGCAGAGGGATTCGCTAGGCTGAGGAGTGGGAGGGCAGGAGGTCTGGGGCTTCCCCCCCTTTTTTCTTCCTGCCCTCTCCTCATGTCTTTCTTTTCTTTCTTTTGCCTCGCTACCTCCCACAAAATGTCAGCAAAGGAGGACTTTGCCCTGCAAGATGAAATGTTCTGAAAGCAGAGCTTAATAATCACTGCTTGGGGAGATTAAGATACACTGTCAACATTGCTATTAAAACTGTTGGGGTGGCTCTCCTCCATATATCATAAATAGGGAAAGTGTGACTTGATCACTGTTGCACAGCTAAAATGTGGCAGACACAGAACCAGGGTTTGAACACTTTTGCCCCCAGGAGCTACTTTCCTATGACCCCGTACTTCCTATTTCTCCATCTGGGAAGCATAGGCTTATCACTACTGCCTTCCCGTCCCCTATGTCTTCTCAGAGTCCAGTCTGCTGCCTTCAGTGTGCCTCAGGTAAGAAGGCAGTCAGCTTGGAGCTGTAGGCATAGCTGCTAGCCCCTCCTGCAGCAATTTACCCGTGACCTTCTGGGCTCTGGGCCAGCCTTTCTTGAAAGGGAAACGTGCAGACCCTGGGGACAGAAATTAGTTCCCTGTGCTAGAATGGCTACCACTGCCAACAGGACCAAAAGAAACTGTTCTGTGTGCTGGAGAAACCACACAACTTTGGGAGGGTAGCAAAGGGGGAGCAGAGAAGCAGAGGGGACAGGGTGGGGAAAGCTAGGGCATTTCCCATGATCACAAACAAGCGCTTATCCCCGCCTCCTAAATTTTTACTTTAATTCACCTTTAATCAGCGTCAATAAAGAACCAAGACTCATTGTAAATACTTTTCTTAACAATGGCTTAAAGAGTGGATTTGAGGGATGCGTCTGTTAACTCAAATAAGTATAACCGCCTAATTCTGTTTTTTGTGCATTGTGTGGATTTGACGCATCGCTTAGGGTGTTTCTAGGTACTCTGTGCGACTGAGAGCAAGGGGAATGGGAGGATATACCAATACAGAGGGATCTCGGCTCACCTTTTGTACTCTGGGGTTGAGGTCCTTAGCCACCTTCGCCATCCTAGGAATGCAGAAACAGCTCCTGGCTTCTCAGACAGGGGCGGGAGGGTGTGCAGAAGGGACACTGCAGCTGATGGGTCAAGTTCAGGTTTGTGCGCTCAGTCGGCTGTTCTGGGCTCAGCACCGAGCCGCCGTCTGCTTTAATTGGAGAGCGGGACTCCCTCTAAAACGTCGCCAGCCAATGCGAGTGGGCGCCCACTGGGGAGCAGCCAATCAGAGCAAAAGGCTGCTCCCCTCCCTTAGGGTGGCCTCTGCACGGAGGCTGAGAATGCAGCTAAGTTCTACCCTGACGTCAGTGCAGTCAGCAGCTCTGCCCCCTAGGGCTCACATCTGTCCCCTAGGCGGCAGGAATCCCTTTCCACGCCCTTCTCCTTTAAAGGGCAAGGAACAGAGGGAGGGGCAGATGAGACCCAGGCAAATCCATTCAGGCTAAAAGAGAGAGCAAATAGGAGAGCCAAGGTATTTTTAGAGAGCTGGCTCCAAAAATAAATGCTGAGCAGTGCTCTCTGCCCACCCTCTTCCTCCTTGTCCTAGGGTCGCACGAGGCAGGTGGTCAGCAGAAGCCTGGACCAACCCTAACCTGGGTAAGGTCTCTAGTTACCAGAAAGAAAAGACACTAGTAAATTAACATTTCTTAAAAACAGCAATAATAACCAAAAAGTTTAAAATAACTTTTTTATAACTTGTTTGGCCTTTCCTTCTCAGAGGAAGAGAATACAATCTTTATGTTTTTGCATTTGTGTGTGTGTGTGTGTGTGTGTGTGTGTGTGTGTGTGTGTATGAGATAACACTTGTGTGGAGGTCAGAGAATGAGAGACTGACTTGGAGAAGTCAGCTCTCTCTTACCACATGGATTCACAGCATCAAACTCAGATCATTAGGCTTGGCAGCAAGCACCCTTACCCAGGGAGCCATTTCAATATTATAGCATCAGAATTACTTCATGTAGTATTATTATCATTCCAACTAGGAAGATGAGGAGACACCAAAGTTGCACTCTGCCACAAGACTTGACCTAACCTGTGAAGGTGAGAAAAGAACTGGCCCCAGGGGAAGGAGCTCAAGACTGTAAAAGACTGACTGTGAAAATTAGTAATTTTTACACAAATTGAGTCTTGCAAGTCTGGATGAGCAAGAGGCTATCTGATTTTTCTCATCCTTGAAATGAACTTTCCACGTTACATCTGATAACAATCCCTGTAAATTGGCCAGGATTGCGTAGCTATGCCAGGCTGTTTGTTTCTGAGTTCACAATGCTGTCTGAGGAAGCTCCCCAGACTTGGATTTCCTTGTCCCCTTTTATATGAGGCAGTCCTGCTTTATCTGTCATGAGGTGAGGTGGTCTTTCTACAACCCACATTGGCAAGATCTCCTACCAGAAGCCAGGGCTCCAGTATGTTAAGTGGAAGATTGGTTGTAGGAGACCCAATACTGACCTTAAAGTACATCCTTTAATGTTGACTCCTTGGGGGCTGGAACTGTGGGTCACATACTGAAACTTCCTTATCAGAAGCTTTCTATTGCTGAGTACCTAATCCTTCATCTTCTTCAAGAATCTCAAATCATCCCTAACCCTTTCTGACTCAAACGGTGATTTCCCTTTCATATTCCCAGAAAAGACTATGCATTGGTGATTTTTGCCTCCCCCTTCCCCCCACTCTAAGATGACAGAGAACCTCTTTCTTTCTCACAGGTTTCTGCTATAATTAGTTTTGTTTATCCCTAGCTCTAAGTACAACTATCAAGCATGTAAGGGAAGTTGAGGGCCCATTAGTTGGATAGATGAATAAAGATCTGGTTCTGGTGTGTGTGTGTGTGTGTGTGTGTGTGTGTGTGTGTGTGTGTGCATGAGGAGGCCAGAGGACATTATTAGCTATTGTTTGTCAAGGGCTGGCAATCATTGACAAGGTCTCTTACTGGCCTGGACTTAGCCCAGTAGGTTTGGCTGGTTGGCTAGTGAGCTCCTAGGGATCCACCTGTCTCTGTCTCCCTAGTGCTGGGATTATGAGCATGCTACCACAGCAGGCTTATTTTACATAGGTTTTGAGGATTGAACCCAGGTCCTCACGTTTACTAGTTGAGAGTTTTACAAACTAGGCAGTCCTCCTACCTGCGATTCTGAATTTTCATTAACGCTCATCAGGCCAGGTGAGATGAAAAGAGCTGGCTTTGTCTGCTTTGTTCAAACCTCCAAGGCGGGCGCCGTGAAAATGCTAGACACCCACCCGGCCAACAGAAGCCTGGCCCTGGATGGAAGCTTTCCCACGAGCAGCTCGCTCAGTAGCAAATTCTCAGGACAACAGTGCTAAAGAAAGACATCATGTCAGAAGTTTTCATGTCTCAGAACAATGCGAACAGAAGCCAGGAGTGTAACAAAGGCAAGCTTTATCCCTTTCTGACCAGGCAGAGGCCTTCCCAGTGAAGTCACTGCCCACTCCCTTCCCAGCCACTCTTCCTGTCTCATCTTGAGAAATCAGTGTTCTGGGGATCATGGTAACTGCATTAACTTCACACTGATAGTTTTCAGTTAGATTCCCTCCACTTCTCTTTACTTTTACCTCTATTTCCAGGTACATTGAAGGATGCAGATGTCATAGCATCCTTCAGTGTACCTGGAGACAGAGGTAAAGGTCTATTCTCAGAATAGAATATAAGAGCTGCTGTCTTCTGTGCCCCATCCATTGTTTCCTAGATAAATACTATGGGCAAATGACAGATCCCTGCTGTCCTCTAGAGCCTGTCCCCATCCCAGCTTATAATGCCAATTCCTATCCTTCAAGTCCTGCAGAACCATGCACCAAAAGAGCTCCTATAGCCATGGACCTGTATGGCTACCAAACTATTACAGCTTGTTATCATGGAGAGAATGTGACCACAGTAGCTCAGTATAATAGCGGCTTTGAGATATCTCTTCTTTCCTGTTCTCTCTTCTCTCTCTCTCTCTCTCTCTCTCTCTCTCTCTCTCTCTCTCTCTTCTTCTTCTTCTTCTTCTTCCTCCTCCTCCTCCTCCTCTTCCTCCTCCTCCTTCTCTTCTCTTTCTCCCTCTCCTCTCCTCCTCCTTCCTCCTCCTCCTCCCCCTCCTTTTCACATATGTGGGTGCATATATAAGTTATAGATGTGGAGGTCAATGGTCAAACTTGTGTGTGCCATACCTTTTTCTTGAGATAGTGTCTTTCATTGAACCCGGATCTTGACAACTGAACTGGGTTGGTGACTAGTAAGTCCCAGAGATTCTCTGTTTTTGCCTTTCTAAGGCTGGGATTATAAACATGTATGCTTCTATGCCTGGCTTTTTTCATGGGTACAGAGGATCGAATTCTGGTTCTTTTGCTTGTATAGTTTTATGGCTTTATGTACTTTATGGACTGAATTTTTAATTTCTTTGGGGAAGAAAATAGAAATCTGGAAATCTTTTTTTGGGGGGATTGGAACAGTAGTGAGGTCTGATTTTCTCAAGGTTCGTTTTTTGAGGTGCTGGAAACACCCATTCATTCATAAGGGAATCTCAGGCATCTGCCTTAATGAAGACATGGCCTACGTGCTGGGGATACTCCATACATTAAAGAAAAATCCTTCTGTTTGGAGATTGTTGGTTCAATAACTAACACTAGGCCACTCTACCTGTTAAAATTTGTATCTTACTAGATATTGGCCACTCAGAAAATGAAAATTCAAGGGCTTTCTTTATCAAAGGTCACAGAACTAGAAATTCAGATATACAGTTTCAAATTTTAGGTGTTTTCACCTTTCCATGTAACCTTCCCCTTCCCCTGGTCATTATTACAGAGGAGTGAGCCACTCTCAAGGAAAAATACGTACTTGGTTCAAGACAGTTCTATTGATACCCTCCCCAAGTACTTATCTTATCTTGGATTTTTTTTAATGATCCATTCAATGATTTATTTACAAATAAATCAACTAAAGATGCAAACACTGAATTGGGAAGTAGTGTGGGCTCAGTCCTGAGGTGCACACAATGGTAAACACAGCAAAGAGGACGATTGTCCTCACAGGTTGCTCTCTGGTGGATGGAGATGATATTCAGCCAGTGACTAGATATTTAGTTAAGGAAACTGCAGATTTCCCAAGGCGTCTAGGGGAAAGTGCATGGAAGAGAAAGCCATTGTGTCACAGGCTCCAGGAAAGCCTGACAGAAGAGGCAGCATATCAGCAGAGACTTGACACGGGAAAAAGTTAGGTGGGAAACGACGCCAACATGGAAAGAGCACTCCAGGAGCCCAGAGCTGTGAGAGCAAAGGTCCTCGGGCGGTCATTGGCTTGATGAGGGAGGGATAGGATGGCCAGTGTGCCTGAAGAACAGCACTAACAGCTGGAAGGAACAAGAGGAGATGAGGGCCAGGCAAGCAGGGCTGGATCGCTCTGATAGCCACACTTCTGAAAATACAGAGATGTTACATATTCTTGCTTTCCAACCGAATGCAGTGCATGCCACATGTGCCACTTACAACTTCCCAATGGCCATATTTACAGAAAGCCAAAAGGAGCAGATGAGATCCTTGCAATGAATTTTATTCAACATGATCAGCAAAGTACTGCCATCTCCAACTGTGCTTGATTTAAAAAGTTAATTTGTCTTATGTGTATGAGTATCTTGGTTGTGCAAAGTGCAGGTCTGTGAACCATGTGCATACTTTATGCCCTTAGAGGCCAGAAGAGGACATCCAATCCCCTGAATGAGTTATGGACAGTCGTGAGCCTCCATGTGGGTGCTGGAATTTAAATCTGGGTCCTCTGGAACAGCATCCCTTACCAACTTAGCCATCTCTTCAACCTCTTCTGTTATTGTTTTGTGTTGCATCTTTGAAACATCTTATCCTCTCGGTACATCTCCCTCAAGATTAGCTGTACTGCAAAGATTCAGTAGTCTCACGTGGCTAGGGCTACCATGTTAGACAGAGCAGGGCTTCACTGCAGACTAAACAAACCCATGACCAGCAAAAGAAATTTAGCTGATAACTGACATTCCCCCATTGCCACTTGATGAAATTATGAAGCTGTGAAGTCAGTTATGGATGGGTCTCCTATGGCCTCTTGTGCAGCTTGTACTAAGAGGGACAAGTGATTTTGCCAAAGTTACAAAGGCAGAGGGAAGTTGAAGCAAGATTTGAACCCAGATTTCCTGGATGCACACCAGATACTTTCATGCATCCCCACTGATTACAGTGTTTTTACCATTAGGGTGTAGTAAACATGGCCCAAGCTGTCTCCATGAGTGAACATGAATAATGACTTTTATTTGGTTATGATTTTTAAGAACAGCCTGTATTCATTAAAAACACCTAACACTTAAGGATTAGTAGATATAAATAATTCACAGACCACATAGTCTATTTTAATTAGCTGTTATAAATATGCATGAGTGGCATATGATAGCTTAATTTGTGTTAATTTCAACCCATGTTTGTGCCGTATATTTTGTGACTTGTCCACAACTTAAATTTTTTGGTTTCTTTCCTGCTATTTTCTTTTCACAGGAACTTTAATTTTAGAATAAAGATCTAATTTTCTCCAGATTTTTGGATAACCTCCCAGATCCAGAAAAGCTTTGCCTATAGGGTCAAAACATCTGGATTAAAAACCTCAAGTGTTGGATCCAACCAGCATTCTGCTTCACAGTCTTTGATAGGGGCGGAGAAAGACATGAGGCGGCTCTGTTTGAAAAGTACCCTATGCCAGGAGCATAATGGTGAAGCCTGATTCTGCTAACATTGCTGTGCCTGAGCCCCACCTTTCAACTCAAGTTTGCTGTAAGTTACTAGAAATGACTGGTAAGTCTGTCCTTGGTGTCAGCTTTGTAATCTACCTTAAGGTGCAATAGTGGCCTTCGCCCATTTAATCGGGTAAAGGGTGTACAAAGAGAGTACAGGGCGTATACCTAAAAATAGCTCTGAGAAAGGGAGAGAGAGAGAGAGAGAGAGAGAGAGAGAGAGAGAGAGAGAGAGAGAGAGAGAGGGAGAGAGAGAGAGAGTGCATACTCCCTCCAGCTCTATCTACTATGGATGAAGAGGTTAGAAGCTACTTGAAAATCTCATAGTCTCTGAAAACTGAGGATAATTATGGTTGTTGCCCTCTTACTGCAAATGCACCCACATTTTTCTTGCTCCATTTGCAGTACACAGAAGTTTAAAGTGGCTCACCATTCTGGTACCTGCAAGTCGCTTCTAACAAACACAAGATGGTGAAGGGGTTGGGAATCATGCCATGATTATGCTCTGTCTTTTGGCACAGATGAAGGCATTTTGCAGCTAGAATTAAGATATAGAATAAGCTACAGAGGGGAGCTGTTCCTGTGTGCACCCAGCCTGGTCTGAGCCTAGGAAAAGAGAGCCCACTGCTGACAGAAATAGCCCTTCTTTCTGTCTTGCTGGATCTGAGGAATCAACCACCACCAGTTCTACATCTGCAAGAAAATGAATTCTTCCAACAGCAGATGAACTTGGATGAAGAATGGAGCCTTTCTCCTCTCTCAGAGGAGGTCTCCTTAGATACCTCATGCCAGCTGACAGCTGGAATTCAGTCTTGTGAGGCCCTGAGCCAGGGACCCAATTAACCAGTTAAGTGTGCCTGAACCCCCCAAACCATTGTAACAATGATTTAGACTTCCTTTTTACCCTTTCGCCTGTGTGTGTGTGTGTGTGTGTGTGTTCGTGCGCGCGCACGCGCACTCCTCTATGTCAGTGCACAGCATGAGGAGTCAGAAGACAATCTCAGGTATCAGCCCCCACTTTCCCACTTAAGTCAGGACTTTTATTTGTTCCAGCATTAGCCAGGTTAGCTGCCTTGCAAGTTTCCAGGGATTTTCCCAGCTCTGCCATCCACTTCACCAAAGGGGCATTTGGATTACAGATATGCACTACCTTATCTGGCTGTCTCTTCTACCGTAGGCTCTGTCTACCTGAATTCATATCCACACACTTGTGTGGCACATCTTCTCCCACTGAGACATCTTCCAGGCCTCCAACTTAAAAACAAGACAAAACAAAACAGAAACAAACAAACAAAACTTTATGATAGTATGGAAGTGATGAACTTGACTTCAGTGTTTGAATATTTATCTTTTCCTGGAGTTATCAGTTGATGGTCCAGTAGTTTCTGGTGATGCTGGAAAGAAGCCTACAGCTCTTGGTCAGCCTCAAAATCTCAAGAGTGAGTGAAAATCTATAACTGCTGAGCTGGGGCATTTATTTAGACTATTCGATGCATTTTGGATTTAAAATATTTTCAGTTTAGGATGAATTTGTTGTGCTTACTTAGGATAGATTGGGACTGTTGATGTGGTCAACTTGACAGAAACCAGAATCATCCAGGAGACATGTCTCTGCACATGTCTGTTAGGAATTGTCTAGATCAAGGTAATTAAAATGGGAAGATCCACTCTAAATGAGGATGACACCACATCGTGGTCTCTGTACACTCTCAAACTGTGTACAAAGGAGATAGCCAGCTGAGCACTGACAGTCCTGACTCTCTGTTTCCTGACCTCAGATACAATGTGAGCAGCTACCTGGAGCTCCTGCCTCCAAGCCTCCCCTGCTGTGATGGGCTGTATCCTATCAACCTGTAAAGCAGAACAAACATGTCTTCCCTGACTTTGATTCTTAATGGAAATAAGCAGTAACTGATACAGGGCTCTACCCCACTGGAAGCCAAGGGATGTCTAGATATGAAAAGAATGTGAAGGTGCTGGATTTTTGCTTATTTTTTACACCAAATGGAAGACCCAAGCAGCATAATTCCATAATCATTGAATTTGTTTAAAGCTATGTGTGTAATAAGCAAACACACATAGAGTCATAAAAAACATTTTAGAACAGGAAATCTAAAGGACACACAAGCCTGAGAAATGCAGTCGGTCATCCTCAGCATCCATAAACACATAAACAGGTAAACAGGGATCCATAACACACACACACACACACACACACAGAGAGAGAGAGAGAGAGAGAGAGAGAGAGAGAGAGAGAGAGAGAGAGAGGAGGGCAAGGAGGGAGAAGCTCGGTGGTAGGATTGGTTTTCGTCAGTTTTAGTTAGAGCATGATGCTACTTAACATCTATGTACATCAAGAAGCAAAACCAGGCAAATGCTGGTTCTTATCTAGCGTTCTCCTTTCCCCCTTGCACAGGATGTTGTCACCCACATTCAGAGTGGCTCTTCCTGCCTGGAAGAGAAAAAGTCATGGGAAGGAAGTAAACACACATCTATCTTGCTTTGCATTCTTAGTGTTTGATGAGTGAAGTCCTTGAAATGACCAAAGGCTGTCATTTGTATTTCCAGATGAGAATCTAGAGCTCAGCCATGTCAGTTTAGCTGCTGAAGGCCTCCCAGCTAGTGGGGATACAAGTTCACACTGGGATCACTCAGGGAGTCCCTGATTTCTGGGTGAGAACCTTCTGGGCAAGGATGGGTCCCCCAACCTTTGGTGTTGATGTTTTTTGCATGGCCTTTGGCTTCACTTTCCCTTCTTCCTCTAGTTCTGTGCCCAGAGGCAGATCCTGAGACTCCATTCGTGTGTACTTTGCTGTCTTCTCATTGGGTCCAGCCAGTGGTAGAATCGATGTGCATATATTTATTCTCCTCTTGTCCTCCCTCGGCAAGGTTTTGTGCTGGCCATGTCCCCAACTGTGATGGCTAGTTCTACTTGTCTACCTGACAATGCAGAATCACCTAGTAAGAGAGACCTGAAGTTTTGATTGTGAGCCATTAACAGCTGAGCTATCTTCCTTAACCCGAGAAAGAGAGTATGAATGAAGAATTGTCTAGATCACGCTGGCCTGTGGTTCATGTCTGTGGGGGTTGTCTTGTTTATGTTAATTCATGTGGGCAGATGTAGTCCATTTTGGACAGAATCATTCTCTAAGCAGTGCGTCCTGAACTACATAAGTGTAGAAGGCTAGCTGAATACTAAACATGCATGAATTTCTTTCTCTCTGCTCTTGACTGTGGCTATGATGTGATTAGCTGCTTCAAGTTCCCGCTGCCTTGACTTTTCAGAAGACCATAGACTTTAACCTGGAATTGTGAACTAAAATAATCCCTTTCTTCCCTAAATTGCTTTCTGTTAGGGTGTCTTTAACACAGCAACAGAAATGAAAGTAAAACACATACATATGCATAGTTCCCATGGGACAGTGATAGTTCTGTCACTTGGCCACTTTGGTTTTCTGCTTTTGATTATTGCTGGCTTTGGATGCTCCCATTTTCTTTAAGAAACTACTGGTCCCTGTTTTCTTTTTTATAAGAAATCCCTTCATTATTTCCCTTCAACAATCCCTTCCAGGATTTCTAACTGTAACTCCGACCCAAAATGCAATGCTACTCGATTGGCTTGGTGTCTGCAAGCACATTGGCAGACTCCCTGTGGTCTATTTTGGATTCGTTGTGTTCTCTGTTATATATGAGTCAAGATAAGGATGTGAGGCTTGGTGATCAGTGGGAACATGAAAACCAGTTATAAATGCTGGGAAGGTAAGGTGGGAAATGAGGTACCGTATAGCTTGGCTTGCTGGTTGCTTTGAGGTCACAAGGAAACCAATTGTGTAATAACTGTGAAGTTATTCAGCCGTGGAGTGCTACTTCAGGCATGTAAGTCCCTTGTGCTTCAGTTTACCTATATTAAAAATAGTGTAGCTGGGTCCAGGTTGTGGCTAAGTGATGGAGCATTTGCCTAGCATGCCGGAGACCCTGGGTTCTATGCCCAGGGTTGTGAGGAAAAAAAAGTAGTTTGTAAATATGGCACATCTAGTGCAGAGACGACTGAAGGATGTGAAGAGAGTGGGAGATGCAGGCAGTTGTCACCGTCATTGTTTCCATGAGGCATGGCAAGTGGCACCAGAGCACTCACTGCAGGGTACCACCAGGTACCACATGCTGTAGCTCCTGGGTGATAAGGCCACAGGTGTACAAAGCCTTCTTGCTCACCAGGAGTTTCCTTCCTCCTTTATAGTTTTCTCTTAGCTGAAAACCTAGGCCGTTGGCCTTATGCTCAGAAATGCCTACACACAGAACTGCTGTGTAAACTCAGCGGAGGGTGTGCGAGGAGAAAGTTATTAAAATAACTGTCAATAAATTTGTCTGCTTTGAGGAGTGGATGTGGGAATGTGGGGCTTAGATAAAAGCTTGGCGTCACTGTCCATTTTTTGTTGCTATAACAAAATACCTAAAACAAAGTAATTTATAAAGGATGGACTTATTTTGGCTGGTGGTTCTAGGGGCTGGGAGACCCAGGGGCAAGGGACTGCGATGTATTTGGCACATAGTGGGTACAGGGGGCTTCAGGATACATGATTACATTGTCGAGCTCTTTGTGTGGTAAAGCAGAAAACATCCCAGCTCTGCCCCCATTCCCCACTTCTCTCTCCTTTTTTCTTCCTCAATTCTTTCTCCCTTTCTTCTCCCTCTTACTTCCTCCCCCTTTTCTTTTTCTTCTTTCTCCTCCTCCTCTTCTTCTTTTTTTCTTTTTAATTATATTTAATTATTTAGTCTATGTGTGGAGATCTGGAGACAACTTGTAGGAGTTGATTTTCTCCTCCTCCTATGTGCATCTTGGAAATCAAAGCCATCAGGCTTGACAGCAAGTGCCTTTATGCGCAGAGCAATCTTATTGACCTTCCCTTCCTCTTCTTATATGATGCCACCCTGGGGGTCTATTGAAGGAGGCCGCTTGTTGGTTCCCGACTGCTCAGCCCCAAAATAATCACACAGAAACTGTATTATTTAAATCACTGCTTGGCCCATTAGCTCTGACTTCTTATTGGTTAACTCTTACATATTAATTTAACTCATCTCCCTTGATCTGTGTATCGCCACATGGTTGTGGCTTACCCAGTAAAGTTCTGTCCGACATCTGTCTCTGGTGGGGCTACATGGCTTCTCCCTGACTCCACCTCCTTTTCCCCAGCATTTAGTTTAGTTTTTCCAGCCGAGCTCTACTCTACCCCATTAGGCCAAGCCAGTTTTCTTTGTTAATTAATGGTAATTACTGCATACAGAGGGGAATCCCACCTCAGGAGTCCCATCCTCCTGATATCAATTCCATTTTGATTTCATCTTGATTCTTTGGGTATTAGGTTTGGGTATGAGACACGGAGGCTATCAGAGAAGTTCTCTGGACTGACTGAGCTTGAATCATTGTCTGATTAGCTGGCATTCAGTTTGCAAACAATGTGTAGAAAATACTTGTTTATGTTCTATGTGACCCAGTAGGAGGGAGTTGTTGCCATGACTCACTAAAGAAGAAGAACATTCCGTAAGATTAAAGTTCAGTGATAGAGATCCAAATTCCTAGTCTAGGAATCATTATGAGCCTTGGGTCTGCAGGGGGTAGTGATAGAGATGGACTAGTTTAGAAGGAGCTGCCTCATATATTTTCAGTGGCTTGGTAAAGAGAGGACCTCTCAACTTCAAAAGACATACTCAAGATAGTTGATACCAAGTGTGATTTCTGGGCTGATGCTGAAATGACATGGGCAGCTTCTATCCATGCAAAGTTTCATGGAATCTTCCTATGGTACCTCCTGAGGAAAGTGATCTAATTCCCATTGCACTGAGCCCTGGTATTCAAGCTTGATTTCTGTTGCTGTGCAAAAACACTTTGATCAAAAACCAGCCTAGCTCTCTGCTCCTCCATCTGGGGTTCCTGCCCCGACTTCTTTCGGTGATGGATGTGACCAGGAAGTTATATGATGACGTAATTCCCTTAAGTTGCTTTTGGTCAGTGCTTTATCTCATACCCAGAAATCAAACTAAGTCACACAGTGATGAGTTAAGTCTGTAATCCAGTCATTTCCTGTTGCCCAGCTTTCTTTAGGGATTAGAGTCCTTCCCTGAGGATCCCACATTGGTCCAGTCCTTTGTGACCCACTCCATGCTTCAGCATCCCTTTACCTTTTCTGACTGTTGGACCACCCTGAGGACTGCTGACTCTGGGTCCTCTCCAGTCTTCCTCCCACTGGGTCTGACTGATGCTGGTAAGGAAAGTGTGGTTTTTCAGTCACGAATGTCTGAGGTTGAATCTGTGCTTTTCTGCGTCTCAGCTATTCAGTTGTGGGCACTTTTCATTTTATCCTGATTGTTCTAGCTGTGAAGTGGGACTGTGAGCCTGGCCTAGAAGGGACCCACTGAGAGGAGGTTGGGCATACAAAGTACCCCACTGTTGTTGGCATACATAATAGCCATATGCCACCACGATTTACTCCTTTTCCAAAAATCTCTTCCCTTATAATGTCCACCCAGTTATTCCAAGATTACAAATGGTTTAGAATAGTGTTTGCCTCTATTGTTATCTTTCTCCCTAGTGCCCAAAACTGCAATTTTGGCCTGATTCCCCAAGATGTTCCTGTTCACACAGATATAATAAGCAGTGGCTTCCACACAGCCACTGAGGAACCACTGCTTAATATAGTGCAAGGTACATTGTATTGGATACTTAATGCTCTAAGAGGAGACAGAGTTGGCAGAACCTCTCAGGAATCCTGTCTCCCACATCTATCTGTGTCACCTGGGTAACATCTGCCATCCTCTGCTTGTGCTGTCTGTGAGAATTCCTCTGCTCACTAATGTGTTCCAGGTATTTGGGGTCTCTCATTGTTGCTGGAGAATTGTTAGCACTGCCACTCGACTGTGCAAATAAAGACACCTTGAATCAAGGATGGAGTCAGTGATTGGCTGACCAGGATTATCCTTAGAGATGTTGGAGGACTAAGGAAGTTGGATAGACAGGGACAGGAAGAAAGAAGGAGGGGCTGAGGGAGATTTCTGGGGTTTTTGGATCAGAAAAATGTGGAGAATAAGGTCAGATGATTGTCTCTCTGCTGCCCTTGGGTTTATAAGGTTTTATCTCAATTTCTGACTCCAGAGTTTTATTAATACTAGAACAATTTAGGTAAACACAATATCTCAGTATTATAAGTTTCCTTTTTAGTATGAGCTGGCATCTGCTGTACCAGTCTGTTTTTTGGGTCACCAACAAGATCCTAAATCACGACACAGAGACTTATTAGTTATGAATGCTTGGCCTTATCGTGTGCTTGTCCCACTAGCTCTTATAACTTAACTTGTTTCTCTTCATGTATATTTGCCTCAGGGAATTTTGTCTTTCTTTCCTTCTGTATATCTTACTTTCATTGCTTCTCATGTCTGTCTGACTGATGGCTGCCTGGCACCTGGCCCCAGGTGTGTCCCTCTCTTTCTCCCTCATTTTATTGTTCTTATTCTCTCATTCTCTTTCTTTTAGAGACTAGATTTCTCCTGCTATTTATTCTTTTTGTGTGCCAGCCCAGACTATCCTTTCTCTGCCTACCTACTGGCCATTCAGCTCTTAATTAGACTAATAATGTGTCTTAGGCAGGCAAGGTGAAACAGCAACATGTCTGTATGTAAGTAAGCATACATCCTTACATCATTAAACAAATGCAACATAAGCAAATATAATGCACCTTTACACAGCTAAAGTAATATTCCAGATCATAAACAAATGTAACACATCTTAAACAAATATTCCACAACAATCTGCCTTTCACAAAATGTCACTCATCTGTCCAGTTCCTGCCTTTGTGATGTATCTGAAAGGCTTTGCTCTTACGTACATGAAGATAGTGAATCTAGTAGAAGACTATGATCAGGGCTGGGGAGACAGTTCAGCTGGTAAAGTGCTCATGTTGCAAATGCAAGGACATGAGTTAAATTCCCAGAACTCACACATAAAGTAGCCAGGCAAGGTGGGACTTACACGTAAGCCCAGTGATGGTGAGATAGAAGGCAGCGATAGATAGATCTCTGAGGCTCATTGGTCAGCTAGCCAAGCCTACTTGTTGAGTTCCTGGTCAGGGAGAGACCCTGTTTTAAGAGAAAACAAGATGTAAGGCATTGAACAAACAATGACTGAGCTTGTCTTCTCTTCTCCATACACATACACACATATGTGCACATGTACTTGCACACTGATAAACATGCACACATGCATGAACACACACACATGCATGCATGAAAAATTTGATTGTATATTCAAGAGGTCTTTCCCCCTATTTAACTCCAGATACAGAAATAGTTTTCTTTCTTTTAGCTGTCAGGAGGTGTCCTCCAGGTATGTATATATAGTTTTCTTTCTCTTAGGTGTGTTCCATCCCACTTTGGGGTGATGAGGGCCATTCTACTATGTGCAGAGCTGTAAGAATGCCTGTCTATAAGCCAGGCAGACTTGGTTCAAATCTCTGTTGGCCACCTGCTTAGTTCATCTACCTGTGAAATAGAGGCAGACTTATCAAGCTCCTGGCATTGGGCATGTGGGCCACATGTACAGATGTATGTAGTACATGCACTCCAATGCCTCGCCTGAGAAATGCAAGTGATGGCTGATTTGCTAATTGTCAGGTAGGGAGTGGTCATCTTGTTTGTTTACCTTAGAAAAATCTTCTTAGTGACTTTTAAGGCTGTACTCAGCATGGTTGTGGGGGTCTTTCTTTCTTTGTGAATAAAGTGGCATTAAGTATCTCCCTTACCCCATCATAGTCACAGACATTTAGAGGAAGTTTGATAGTCCAATGTTCACTTTAAACATATCAGTTCAAGGCAAGTTGCAATTAAAAAGAAAAAACATCATTCAGATTTCCTTTGGCTAACCCTGGGTGCTGTAGAGACCTCTGGGGAAGCAGTGGAATGCCCAGACAGTCGTGGGCAGTACTCCAGAGCAGCTGAAAGATGAGTGTGTCCATGGCTGATGCACAGGCTATGTAGACACCAAATCCCCCTGACGAAGTCCAGCAATGCTTTGTTGATGATCATCCTTCTCGAAAGACCAGATGAGCTCATCCAGAAGAAGGGGTGGGTGAGAGATTTCAGGAAAGATTCTTAGTTTTCAGAAACCAAGTTGTAAAATCTCTGGGGGTTGAGGGCTCCTGTTGATGTCCCCCTTGTTGTCATAACCCCAGAGACATGGCTTGCTGGTGATGTCATCTGACATGAATAGATGTGCCAAAGCCAGAAGCTGCCAGATAGATCCTGGATTGTGATGGAAGGTGAGAGAGACGTGCAAATTGTGTACCACGTGAGCATGGAGTGAGTCATGCTTTCCAGTAGGGCATTATCACCTATCCCAGCACTGACTCCAACTCTTCAAGATATTAAAAAAATAACCATCATCTATCCCTGAAGAACTCACTCCAAGCTGAGATCTAACATTTAGTTAGGCTCATGTTGTGTCATGAATGCAAAATACCTTCATCTGACTCAGTTACATGGACATGATCAACCTCAATCTCGTAGTTCATGCATTATTTCCATCAATGGAAACAGCTATTCATTCATCCGGTCTAACCTTGCTCCATGCTTCATTCCATATGCTATTTCAGGGGTCGGTCCATTAATTGTCCAGTCTTTCACTAACTGGACAAATAAGCTTTGTGCTTTCTGTCTGTGCGCCTTGCTGTGCTGAGCATTGGGCAGGCAGCGGTGACCTAAGGCACATACAGGATCAGCTATTCTGGAGAAGTAATTGCAACAAAAGGTGATGAATGGGGAGCATTGTGACAGGGAGGGTAAGAGCCTTGCAGCAAAAATTCACTTTGGCTAGAGCTTTAAAAGTTTTCTATTACCCCAAAGTTGAGATTCCAGTGGCTTAGCTTCTAGAGTGTCTACATAAATAACCCCGAACACTCCTTAGAAAGAAGAGTGAACATTTGTGCAGCTTGTGCCAGGTGGCTGGGCATAGAGCCAAATCCTCTACCAAGATAGTCACACTTAATCCTCCTGACAGTCCTGAGTCTCCCCATTTTGCAGATGAGGAAGCCAAAGCTCAGAGAAAGCAGCAGCTTTTCCATGAGGAGTGGAGCTCTGATGAGTCGGATTTCATTCTCTTTGCTGTCCCAGTCCCCTGAACAAAGGTTGTCAAGAACTTAGGGTAGGAAGCATCTTTGTACCTTCTTAGTTTACTCCCAAGACCCCACAATAAGGTTTCCATCCCACAAGGACAAATGTAAGAATGTAGGGTGACCAGGCAAGGGAGTATTTTGGGGGTAAGCCATGCTTCTGCCTCCCAGAAGGCATGAGAACGTTTTCGGGAAGTTCCTTGCAATCGTGGAGAGTCCTTAAGCAATGCAACCCAGAAACGAATCAATCTCAGGCTCATGTGCACATTTTGGATATTGCTAGGATAAAGTAAACCAAACTAGAGAGCTTAATGTCCACATGACATCTTCATTTGGTTGTAAAGCAATCTATTACAAATGATCTCTTTCCTTTACAATGATAAAAAAGGAAGTGAGTCAGTCATTTTTACAAAAATAGTCCTGTATTTCAAAAGAAAACAAACTTTTCAAAGAATGTAGGCTTCTATTTTTCCCCCCATAATTCCTTATGTCTCCTTCTGTCAACTTAGTGATATGGTCCATTGGTCCAGATGTTCGATCATTTTTGAGCTAATTTGGTGATGTTCACATTTAATTTAGAAATGACTCATGCACGACTTGAGTAGTTGCCTATGTCTGGCCAGAGTTAGGGACAGTCACCGAAGGTGAGAGTGACTAGGGCTTGCCCGTGAGTGACCCTCCTTCTGTTATTTGAGAGGTGACTGAATGGCTGCAATGACATGGGTGGCATCAGTGTGACTGTGAACGCCATGGTTAGCTCCTTTCGTAGCTGCTCTTGTGTGTCCCATGTAGGCTGAAATGTATCTGTCCTCATGGGCACTGCTCATCCAGTACTATGTATTCCAAGGAAGACATGAACAATCTGTGTCTCTAAGGATCTCCCTGTGGGTTCTTCTTGGTCATTCTGTAGTTATTAAAGACTTAGACTATCAACTCTCTCCAATGAGGGTTTTCTTTTTGTATATGTGTATTTATGTGTGGGTCGTGTGGGGGCTAGAGATCAACCTTGAATGTCATTCTTCATAAGCGATCCACTTTGGATATTAGACAGGGTCTCTCTCAGGGACCTGTGGCATACTGATTTGGCTACGCTGGATGGCCAGACAGCCCTAGGGAGCCCCTCTCTCCACCTCCCTAAGCTGAAATTACAGATGTTTACGGCTGCTCCTGGCTTTTTACATGGACTCTGGAGATTAACCTCAGGTCTTGGTGTTTGCAAGGCAAGTCCTTTACCAACAGAGCTGTTTCTTCAGCACTCTAGCTGGATTTCTTTACCTGACATCTCAGTCATCATTGAAGTCGTCTCTCCTTAACAGCAAGCCTCAGTGTTAATTAATCTACTTCACAGTACTATGGACACAGCATGCCATGCTGGTAGTTAGAACTGCTCTGCCAGTGTAGTTTTCCAGTAACAGCCACCAGCATGTCTGTTCCTATGAAGATGCGTGATTTGAAACTTGATGCCATAGGCACTGGTTATGTCCTTTATTGGTCCCATCTCTGCCCATCTTCCCTCCAATTCTGTATAGTACGTGCTGTTGAAGAAGAAATCAAGGGTTACATGAGCAATGAAACCTCACCTTGGATCATACTGGTGGCAAATTTTAGAGGCAACATCTAAAAATCACTTTCCCTGAGTCCATGCTTTTCACCTTGACAACCATATTTCTTTACCATATATTGTGGATGGTTTTAATCATTTTTTAAAAAATCAATTTGACATAAGCTGGAGTCATCTGAGAAGAAGGAACCACAACTGAGAAATGCCTTTGGTGTGGGAGGTCCTTCTGTCTACGTGTTGCTTTTATTGGTTAATGAATAAAGAAACTGCCTTGGCCTGTTGATAAGACAGAGCTTAAATAGGCAGGGAAAATTGGACTGAATGCTGGGAGAAGGAAGACGAAGAGAGAGCCACCATGGAGCCGCCTCTGGAGATAGATGTGCTGAAACTTTGCTAGTAGGCCACGAACTCGTGGTGATATACAGATTAGTAGAAATGGGTTGAATTAATGTAAGAGTTAGCCAATAAAAAGCTAGAGCTAATGGGCCAAGCAGTGATTTAATTAATACAGTTTCTGTGTGATTATTTCGGGGCTAAGCATCCAGGAACAAACAAGCGGCCCTTTGCCAACCTTAACAGGACTTCAGAGGACTGACCTGTAGGCAAGCTTGTGGGACATTTTCTTGATTAGTGATTGATGTAGGAGGGTCCAGACCATTGTAGATGGTACCTCTCCTAGGAAATTGGTCCTGGTTGTATAAAAAAGCAAACAATGGGGGGAGCAATCCAGGAAGCAAGCACTCTTCTATGGTTTCTGCTTCATTTCCTGTCTCCAGGTTCCTGCCTTGGCTGCCTCTGATAATGAAGTATAAAATAAATAATCCATTTCCTCCCCAAGTTGTTTTTTGTCATGATGTTTTATCACAGCAATAGAAACTCTAAGAAATCATCTTTTTTACCACCTTGTATTAGCTGTGTGCTTGTTTTCTTAATTTTATTAACTCATATGGGTAAGGCTGTAGGAGGAGACTTTGATCATGTGGCATTTTGCCTGTCAGTGTTTGCCATTGTCTAAGTAATTCAGTAAAATAAATTCCATGAAATTAAATTGAAATGTTAGCACTTGTGTGAACTCAGAATGGAGAGTGGGGGAAAGTTCTGGATTCTTCATGGCAGGTCTTTTCCCTATGAATTTCATGGGGGTGGGAACCATTTTCATTTAATTCTCGATGGCTACATGACTTTTTTCTTAACTCTTATCATAACTTCAATTGTTCTAAAAAGTTTTTTCTAGGAATAGCCTGAGGGCAACTGTAAAGTTTTCTGTAGGATTCATTACATTAGTTGAATAACTGTGACCTCAGGCTGTGGAGGTGCTGCTGACACATTTGGGAATTAGAAGTCACCCATGGTTTCCAACTATGTGGATACTCCATTGAGTAGTGCTTACCAGTATGACCAAGAGACTTAGGAGGGATTTCTCCAGTCCTGGGGACAACAATCTGGCTCTCCTCAGCCAGAATTTAAGGACTTTGAACTCTAGAATCCCTGTGTAATGGACCATAATCCCACTTCAGAGTTGACAAAGTCTTTTATAGTCCCACCACAGTTTACCCTAGGACCAACGAATAGCTAAGAGCAGGCCATTCTAGTGTGTGTAGATAAAGTTTGAACATCCCCACCTATGTAATATCCCTTAAGGTACAGGGCAGAGTTATGAGTAGGAAGAAAACGTGAAAATCAACCAGGAACTAGAGAGACAATCATGAGCTTGAAATTCAAACCTGATTTCCCATGTTGCTTTGAGATCACTTGTCATGGGCAGGAGGAGAAAGCATATTTTTGTTCCACAGTATGTTAACTTGATTTACAACTTGTACATATTTGGACATACATTATGTGGACCCTGCTTCTACCCGTTTGCTCCAGCCCTCAAGCAGTAGGGATAGGCCTGCAAGTCACCACTATGTAACCAGCTGTCCTGGTTTGGGACTAAGGGGGTTTTCCCTGGGATGCAGGATTTAAAATGATGATAAAGAAAGTTCCAGACAAATCAGAGGGAGTTGAGTTATTCTCTCTAGATCTGTGTATAATGTAATAACTGCTACTAGTGTATAGATCTAGACATGTTAGAATTCTTATTTTGGGAACAACAACAATAAAACCTCAACAACTTTGGTTTATGCTTTTATCTTGGTGTATTATTAGAATTTCCCTGATGACAGTCCTGCTCTCTGAGTCAGAAAGAAATTCAAGGTCATTTGACCACAGCCAGGCATCCTGTCTCCTGGGTAGGATGAAGCCTGTGAGTGGTGGTGTTTGTAAAATAGCCACCACTCTTTGCTATGAGTATTCACTGGCCCCTGGACAAATCCCCATGACAACCACTGCTGGATCTCCAAGAAGACTCTACTCTTCGGGCCTTTCTTCTGCAAGAGAAAAGAGATGGGCAAGGTGCTATACAACATTAATCATGTCCGTCCTCAGTTCAGGCTTCATCACAATGGGAGAATGTGGCTCCTTTCTAGCCAGTCTGCAGATAGCTAAGACTTATAGGTATTTAGAAGTGTTTGATGACTGAAAAATGATTATCTGGAAAGGTCTTTATTCATACTGAGAAAAACTAAGAAGTAGATGAAGCTAGTCAATCCACGAGGCTGCTTGATAATTTTGATATATTTGGGAATAAGACATTCATTCATTCTCATTTATTAATTCATGTATTCTTTTAGGAAATGATATCAAAAGCAGTAATATCCCAAACAAAGAATCTGTAAGAGCAAAGTCCTTGTGGCAGGCACATACTTGTTTGGAAGTCTAAAAACAGACCAGAGAAATGGGCTGAGAGGAAGAAGAGGTGGAATAAGATGAGTTCAGAGGTGGGCAGGAGCCATGTCACCTTAGTGACTACAGTAAATAAAGAGTTTAGGTTTTGTAAGTACATTGGAATGACCATGCAGTAGTTAGAAAATGCCCCCTCCCCAAAGATACAAACATCCTGTCCCTGGAGCCATAAATATCAGAAGACAAGACAAAGCCAGGCCTTGGAGTCATGATGGTTAAGCATGTGGGCCCTAAGTGTAATCATGTACACACGTTCCTGTTAGAGTGAGGAAGAGGAAGATATGACACAGAGAACAGAGGGGAGGGCCATGCAATGATGGAGGCATGGAGTAAGGAATGCAGCCACAAGCTAGCCAATAATGGTAGCTTCTAGGAGCTGGAACAGGTCAGCAACAGGCTCTGGATTTTCCAGGACAATTTTAGCTCAATGAGATTGATTTAGTATTTCCAGCCTCCAGACCTGGGAGACAATAAATTTTTGTTGTCTTGATCCACTTGTGTTTGTAGTCATTACTTACAGCAGCTGAGAAGCTGGACCAGGCTGGTCTCAGCTTTCACGGACTTCAAGCATCTTTGATTTCTGTTCTTCAGGGACCTCCTGATTGCTTCATGGAGCAGAGAGCAGAGGGACAGGCATAGCAGTAGGGGATCAGTTGTGGGTGCTGGCAGGCAAGGTGTGAAGGGTGGAGAAGATGGAAGGGAACAGCCCTTAGGGTTTTCTGTTGGCTGAGAGAGTGTCATCAAGAAAATAGACTTGGGGTGGAGACATGGCTCAGTTTGTGAAGGGCATGGTGTAAACAGGAAGACCTGAGCTCAGATCTCCAGAACTCACATAAGAAAGAGAAGTACAGTGTGTTTGCCTGAAATCCTAAAACTGGGGAAGAGGAATCAGGAGACTCTTCTGTCTTACTGGCCACCAGTCTAGTCAAACCAGCAAACTTTAGGTTTAGTGAGAGATCCTGACTCAAAATCTTAGGTGGAGAGCCATTGAGAAAGAGGCTTGATGTTGATCCCTGGCCTCTACATGCATGCATACACTTCTGCACACATACACATGTACCTATATATACTGCACATGAATGTGCATACATGAAAACACACACACACACACACACACACACACACACACACACACACACACACACCCCAGACCAAACTCTGGAGTCACCATGATTTAGTGTGATCCCTAGTCTTATGTCAACTTGACACAGGCTAGAGTCATTTGGGAAGAGAGAACTTCAACCGAGAAAATTCTCTCACTGGATTGACCAGTTGATAAACCTGTGGGACATTTGCTTGCTTGATTATTGGTGTGAGAGGGTCTAGCTCATTGTCGGCAGTTCCTCCTAAGGGTGGGTGTATCTGGGTGCTATAATAAAGCAGGTTGAGTAAGTCATGAAGAGCAAGTCAGTAAGTAGTGTTCCTTCATGACCTCTGCATTAGTTCCCAACTCCAGGTTCCTGCCCTGCGGGAGTTCTTGCCTGACTTCCTTCAGTGTTGGACTATCACCTCTAAATATAAGACAAATAAAACCTTTCTTTACAAAGTTGCTTTTGGTCATGGTGTTTTATCACAGCAATAGAAACCATAACTAAGACACTTAGTTTAGGGTAAGAATGCTTTTTTTATCCAGAAGAAAATCCCAAAACAACAAAGTAATTTGAACTTTTTTCTTTTTTTAAAATTATGTGTATGCATGTGTGTTTGTATGTGTAGGTATGTATATGATTAAAGTCGTCTATTGAGACTAGACTTGTCAGATCCCCTAGAGCTGGAGTTAGCATCCACCGTGGGTACTAGGAACCAAACTTAGGTCCTCTGCAAGAGCAGAGCACACTCTTAACCACTGAGCTATCTCCAGTCCCACAGCTCATTTGTCCAAGGAATCACAGAGATAACCTGTCAAAAATGGCAGGCTCTGTTTCCACCAGAGCGAATTCATGGGCAATGAAACTCTGGATTTGCTCAGGATGCCTTTACTCTTCTCCTCACCAGGCCGCCCACTCTGCTTATAGGCAGCCTCAAAGCCTTAGCAGGGGTCAGAAGAATCCTTTCTACACCCCTTCAAAGGGAATTTTTGTGACACTGTTGACTGGGGGAGACACATACAAGATATTGCTTAACTGTAGCATGATTGGTCTTTTAGGGTGTCTCAAAGGTTTCCTGTGCTGGTAAACAAACTCCACCACGCATCTTGGCCTCAGAAAGCACACATATTACAGAAGTACAGCTTCAGGAAGTCTGACTCATCTGATCAGGGCATGGTCAAAGACAGCATGTCTAAACTTTCTTCATGTGGGGAGCATGGTAAAGCACATTTGGATACAGTAGGTCTGTGTGGAGCCCAGAGTTTGCACTTCTTTTCTTTCTTTTATAATTTATCTTTGTGAGTCGCGGAGAGGGTGCTCACACATGTGCTGGTGTGTGTGGAGTGGGGGTCAGAGGACAACATCAGGTGCTAACCCTCACCTTGCTCATTTCTGAAGCAGTCTTTTGTTCTCACTGTGTGCAGTGGTTTAGCTGGCCTGCAAACTCCGGTGGATTTTCCTGTCTTCAACTCCCATCCTACTGGGATTGGAGGTGCATGAAACCATACCTGACTTCCTATAGGTTCTGAGAATCAGATCTTGGGTTCAGAACTTGTGTGGCCAGCTCTTTAAGCCATTAAAGCCATCTCCGCAGCCTGGGAGTTTGCATTTCTGATGGATGGCAGGAGCTGCTCACATGATTGATACCCAGATCGCATGTGGAATACCAAAGTTTCCAGGGATCACTCTCAGAGTTTTAAGATCCTGTGTGCCAAGGATGAGTCTGACTTCAGCTCATCTGTTAGCACACGTGTGAGAAAACACAGGCAGCCCTGGATACATTCCCAAGCCCCCATCCGATGGTCCAGCTGTGGTCCTGATTAAGCAGAGCGTTTTACATTGGAAAGCAGTGACACTCTGCATTCTCTGCTGCTGAGCTCATCAAGGGCTCCCTGCCAAATTCAACAGAAGCCAGCTTTCCAGACTGGGTTATGAGGAGGCCATGGTTTGCCAGGCAGGTCCCTACCAACAATGCCAATTGCGGGCAAGACAACTTCCTCAGCTCAGCACAGCTCAGCAGTGTGTGTCTTGCTTGGGACACCAGGAGGCCTGGCATGCCACTTCTGGCATGTTATTTCCAGCACACAGGTCTGGCCATGCCCTGCACCCATCTGAACCATGCGCTGGTCCCTGTATCCCACTGGAGAAGGTCAAGCTCATTTGCCCATCTCCAAACTCCACTTCTAGCTCCAGCCTTTGTTGTCTGCTGTCTCCTGGATGGAAACTCTAAGAAGAAAGGTTTTCATTCATCCACTTATTGTCTTTTCTCTCCAGGCTCAAGACTGACTATTTAATTAAGAAACTGCCCTCATAGTCAGGGGAAGAAATGCTATGGTACCAGGAAGGAGAACAAGCCTGGAGAGGCAGCATTACCTTGTGCTTAAGGCTTTGGCATCAAGACATACGCTGGTTACCACCTCAGCTGTGTGTCCTTGGGCCATCTGTGGGCCTCTGTTTTCTCATGTGTAAAATGGCTCAGCTGATGAAGTGCCTGCCTTACAGGAGGGACCAGGTTTGCATACCCATCATTCACATTAAAAGTCAGGCACAGCCCTCTAAATCTGTAACCCCACCTGCAGGGGTGAGGGTGGGGCTTAGGTGAATCCCTGAAGCTCACTGGCTAGCCATCTAGCCAATCAGTGAGAGGCAGGCTCCTTGAGAGACCCTTTCTCAAAAACTTAAGGTGGAGAGCAACTGTTTGTACACACATGCGCATGTGCGTGTGTGCACACATACACACACACACATATGACACACATATATATACACTATAAGAAATACAAAACTCCACAATAGATCAGCAACTACTGACCACAACACTCATCCCTCCTTCATGTCCCCTTAGCTTTTCCTCAGCATCTTGGGGCCCCTGGAGAGGCATGGCTCCTGGTGTTTATTTGTAAGTGCAATTTCATGAGAATGGGAGTCCTGAGTGTATGTCTGCCGTGTCTGATTTTGAAAAGGATCAGTAGTTAGGGACTGTCCCTTTTGCTGCATATCAGAAGCACTTTAAAAGGAAGAGAATGAAACCATTCAGGATCCCAGTCGGTAGGTCAAACGGGAAACAAACAGGAATCTTCCCGTCCAAACATTTCCTCCACATACTTTGTTTACCTTGGAAACCAAGGTCAGCACAATTAGGTTTCAATGTCAATAACAGAACGGTTGCAAGCCCAGGACAGGACAAGCCTTTTATAAAGCTGGCTTTCAGAGCCACGGCTACCACTTTCCTTTCTACTCTGGGGAAGGGAGCCTTGCTGTGGGGGTGTGAAGACATTGGATTCCTGACACGATTATTACAACATGGGGTTGGGGATTAGCCATCAGCTCAGTATAGATGATCTGAAGATGTGTATTTCTTAAGATCCCACAAAGCACATCTGTGGGTTACATCAAGCCACATCAAAAAAAGAAAATAAAAGGTCAGGCTCTGGCTAGAGGTGTTCATCTACTTCATACATATTTTCCTAAGTACCTAGTATGTGCTAAGACATACAGACAGTAAACAGAACACACAGAATTGCCCTCCTCCCTGGACCTCCTATCCTATCTTAAAAAATACTTGCTTCCCTGAGCCGGAATTCAGTGACACACAGGAAGGCTTGGAGGTGAGGGACCTGAAAATAATCTGTTTTCTATGGCTTATTATCTTTCTTCCAGACTACCGTAGATGCTCGGCAAGCACCCGTACTTGAGCTATGCAGACTTTTCTTCTCTGTCTTAGAGTCCATCTTCCCTGCTTCCCCAGCTTCTGAGGGTTGAACAGTTTTTTTTGTAAGGAGTGGATTTGCTAGCACTTTCAACAACCATCACACTCCAGAACTCAGACTGAGGTTTCAATCAATTTCTTTTCTTTCCTTTTCTTTTTTTCCCAAGACAAGATTTCTCTGTGTAGACCTGGCTGTCTTGTAACTCACTCTATAGACCAGGCTGGCCTCGAACTCAGAGATCTGCCTGCCTTGCTGGGATTAAAGGCATGTACCACCACTGCCCGGCTTTGAGTAAATTTCTTTTCTCACCCTCTTCCTTGTCTCTAAGCTCTGAGGGTGACGTGTGCAAGACTATATCTTCCAGTCTGTTCTTGTTATCCTCATTTTTTTTCCTTGAAAAAACAGAGAGAAGTGCCCACTTAACTCTCCCCCACTTCTCTCAGCTTTGGGGGCTCTGATGGGCTTGGTTCTTTCCTTTTCCCCCAAAGAAAATGATTTGAGTAGTAATTTTTCTCTCTCTCTGTAAAGACACTGGCCTTGTTAGGACGCCTTAATCCCCTCCACCCACTGTTTACCTTCTTATCTGAAAATATTACAGGATCTGCCAATCTGCCAAAGGAAACAGAGACATGTTTTTGAGGCTGGAGACTTACTTTTTGAGCCTGCCAGTATTTATAAGGCTTAAATGGCTTCTCTGTTCCTGGGGTCATGTGGGAGGAGCAAGAAAAATTTTGCCAACAGCTGGGTGGAAGCCAGAGGCCAGGCCAGGTCAAATCCCACAGAAGACCAGGGCAGAGAGCAGACTGGGCATGTGGGAGGAAGGAAAGAGGAGGGCCCATGCATCTAGGCAGCTTCACGAGTTCCCTATTCGAACAGCCTGCTCCCAAAGTAACCAGGTCTTGTTATCCACCAGACAAGAGCTGAGCGCTGTTTAAAAGCACATACCCCACAAGAATGGAACAACTACATTTATTTGTAAGCCCAAGAGAGCCACAGACAGATTGGGAGCTGCGTCAAGAGATTTTCTTGCTTTTTAAACTTTTGACAACTTATTTACTGAATTTTATGAGTGTTTTGCTTGCTTGTATGTATGTATGTATGTATGTGTACCCTGTGCATGCCCAGTGCTTGTGGACATTAGAAAAGGGTGTCAGATCTCTGGGACCTGGTGATACAGATGATTTGAGCCATCATATGTGTGCTGGGATCCTGACCCAGGTCCTCTGATAGAGCACCCAGTACTCTTAATCACTGAGCTTTCTCTCCAGTCCCCACACTGGCCACTTTTTGGTTTACTATTCAGTAACATTAAATGTACTTAGTGTTATGTAGCACTATTCATATCTAGAATGTTCCTTATCTTCTCAATCTGAACCTCCAAGGGAATTACACACTAACTTTCCAGTGCTTTCTTCCCTCCAGTCCCTGCCAGTCACCATCCTGGGTCATGCCTATGAACATAACTTTTTCAGTGACCTCTGAAATATATAATGTATATTTTTAATTGCTTCTCAGCTAGAGGGACTTGCTTTTCTGTTTAATTTTTTTGGACTCGAACCTGGCACCTTGCATGTGGCAGGCAAGCACTCAAACACTGTGCTGTATCTCCAACACTTGCTTTACTCAGACAGGATCTGTGTCTCTTTGAAGCTGGCTTTGAACTTGTAATCCTCTTGCCTAGACCTCCTGATGTTGGGATGACTGGCCTATACCACTCTGTCTGTCTGGGATTTGTTTCACAGAAGGTCATTCTGGTACTCTGGCATCACCAATGGAAGCAATTCCTCAGCTGAGATTCCCTTTCCCCAGACAATGCTAGCTTGTGTCAAGTTGACCAAAAGTCTGTTACTACATGCCCTAATAGTACAAAACTGCTTAGTGGGAGACCATGGTGGAACCCAGACACACTCAGAAGCCATGATTTTTCATGATTGATGTTTCTAGAAATATGCTCTGATGCTGGCCCAGTATATATATATGTCTGGAAATGGTTCGTTACCAAAGTATATTTTATGCTTCAAGGTTGCCATAGACACATATGTCACCAGAGTCACTTGCAACTGTGAGATTTAGGTGTATATTGTGGCTCCATGAAAGCCGTATTCTTCAGAGTACTCTTTAAATGATTTATAATCGCTTTTTGGTGAATGTGATTTGACCATAGTGTGTGGACACTGGCAACACGAAGGAATGCCTACTGATTAGGGATAGGCGCTCTGAAATGAGACAGGTTCAGATCTTGACTGTGTTGCTTACTGTGTATCTTAGTTAGGGTTTCTCTTGCTGTGAAGTGACACCATGACCAGAGAAACATTTAACTGGGGTCGCTCACTTACAGTTTCAGAGGTTTAGTCCATTATCATCATGGCAAAAAGCATGACGGTATTCAGTCAGACATGGTGCTCGTTACATCTTGATCCGAAGGTAATAGGAAGTGAACTGTGTGTCACACTGAGGGAAGCTTGAGCAAAAGAGATCTCCAAGCCTGTCCCACAGAGACACATTTCCTCTAACAAGGGACATCTACTTCGACAAAACCACACCGTCTAACAGCGCCATTCCCTTTGGGGACCATTTTCTTTCAAATCACCACATTGGATGTTCGGTCAGTCATTCGGCCTTCCTCAGCTTTATTATTTCTCATGTATGAAATGAGGATGACACCAGCTATGAGAAGATACTTGAGATGGTGTTTATAAAACTTAATCCAGAGGAGACAGGAGCTACCCTGTGGTTAAATAATTGATTGTAGCACCAGTGTGAACCTTGGCTTTTAGGTAAGCCTGGCTTCCACTCTGGCCTCCCTGCTCAGGAACTGTGCAGTCTAGTTAGTGCTAGTCAGGTTTTTGGTCAACTTGCTACAAGCTAAAGTCACCTTGGAAGAAGGAACTTCAACTGAGAAATTTCCTTCATCTGGTTGACCTATGGTATGTGTATAAGGAATTTTCTTGATTAATGATTGGTGGGGGAGGGTTCAGTCAACTGTGGGAGGTGCCACCCTGGGCATAAAAGATGTCCCTGGATGTAAAAGAAAGCAGGCCTAGCAAACTATGAGGAGCAAGCCAGTAAGTGGAATTGCACTACAACCTCTGCTTCAGTTCCTGCCTCCAGGTTCCTGCTTGAGCTTCTGTCCTGGCATAGTTCAACAATGGACTGTGGTATAGAAATACAATCTAGGTAACCTTTTTCTTCCTCCAAGTTGCTTTTGGTCAGCACTTTTATTCTAGCAACAGAAAGCAGACTGGGATAGGGTATTGCTTCATGTTCCTGAGTTTTAAGACTCCTATCTGTAATTTGAGTGTAAATATACAACATCAGGAATATGATTAAGGTGATTTATGTAAACCACTAGCTACAGTGCCTAGTATACAGCAAGCCTTCAGACAACAGTACTCTCTCTCTCTCTCTCTCTCTCTCTCTCTCTCTCTCTCTCTCTCTCCTCTCTTCCTCTTACCCTCATTCCATTCTTTCTTTCTTATCTCATAGCTAGGAACCCCCTGATTATGGCACTGAGGTGAGGTGGATAGTACAGTCTCATTCTGAGATTCCTGGAGGCAGGATTGCCATTTCAGATTGAGGTAAAAGCCAGTGGCTGACTGTTTTGCTTTTCTGACCTTCGGGTTGAACCTCAATATCTGTCTCTGGGTTTCTATTTGTCATGCTACAGTACTGGTATGTCCCAGACAAGCTAGGATAATTGGGACTGAGAATGAAGGGTATATTGCTGTATGTCTAAGACTCTGTCCAATTAATACTGAAAATATCTATGTACCTATGTCTGGCTACCCAGAAATTTCCTTAATTTCTACATTCAAGAGCATTCAACCTAAAAGATGCATGCTTCTGGGATGTCAACAGGAGGCCAAGTGTCCGATGACCAGGAGTAGCCTCCACCTTCCCTATCACCATATAGTATGTAACTCCCATGCCTTGTCTCACCATCCATGTCCCCAGACAGCTGGTTGAAAGTACACATGGTACTTTACTGACATGACCCCCATCTAATAAAGAACCCAGGGAACAACTAGTTGTATAGCAAAACTGGGTGGATGATCTGAGCCTGGAGCAAATAATTCCCTTCAGGTAAATAGCATCCCATTACCTTCTGCCAGAGGGGGCTACTCTAGTCTAACACTATACCCTTTATTTTCAGCCCTGATTAACCTGGCCCATTACCATGTCTCTATCTTCTGATCCTAACTGCCCAAACCCATTATTCTTTTTCACATCTTATTTCCCTACCCTAAGCATCTTCTGTATCATCTGACTCCGGGACCCAGACTTATGTTCCAGCTTGCTGGAGAGAAACGGAACCCTCCTCACTGCCAGCATGGTTTCCCCAAAATATATTTCCCTCCCTCTAATTAAGTTCTGAAAATCCAAGTTCATGATGGTGATACCCACAAAACCAGCTGACTTAAGCTTGTGAGAGCTCACTGACTCTGACTGATAGCGGGGGGACCCACATAGGACCAAACTAGGCCCACTGAATGTGGGGGACAGCTGTGAGACTTGGGCAGTCTGTGGGGCCACTGGCAGTGGGACCAGGATTTATCCCTGGCTTGAACTGGCATCTAGGAACACATTCTCTTTGGAGGGATTCCTTGTTCAGCCTAGATATATGGGGAGGGCCTTGGTCTTGCCTCAAAATGAAGTGTCAGGAGTAGATGTGGGAGTGGGATGGGGAGAAGGATGAGGCAGGAGTAGGGGAAGGAGTGGGAATGGGGATAGCTGTGTAAAATGAGGAAACATTGTATTTTTAAAAATCTTAATAAAAAAAGTAAAAAAAAATGAAAATCCTCCTTTATCATAATGAACCAGGATATCAGAAGACCTGTTGCAGGTGAAATAGTTCAGTCAGGCAACCAAAGCCCACTGATGCTCAATGTGCCAGGCTGCTATTACTGGGTAACAAATAAGACCAGAGTCTTAGGTTTTGCAACCAGAAGTGTTTCAATCATACATCAGCTTAAGTGGACAAGTTAGGTCTGTTTCACCTGGGCTCATTCTGGGACCAGGCTGAAGGAGAATCCCGTCCCTGGAGAAGTGCAGGGATGACTAATGTGTGTCAGCATAAGTGTATGCACATCTCAAGGCCTTGCTCAAAGCACATCTGCTAGTATCCTTTTGACCAAAGCGCAAATCACTCAAGGGTGGGGGGGGTAGCATTACTCAGTCTGCCTTTTGTGGAAGAACCTTGTGGCTTCATGAAAAAAGACTCTGGAAGGAGGGCTAAAAAAACTAGGGTCAATAATTCACTTGATGACTACCGTTAACATGTTTGCATCAACTAGATGGCTCAGTCTAGGCATAGCAGGAATAAAGGGGTCTAGTAAACAGGACTCATAAGATTCATGAAGGGATACACAAAGGCAACAGATTCTCTAGACAGGGTTGTAAGCTGGACACTTGGAGACTATGAGAAGGTACTAGAGACAGAAACTGTCTCCCTCAAACTTGGTCGTGCATCAGGACCACCTGCAAGGCTTTCTTGCATGGAATAGTGAACTCATCTGTGGTGGTTTGAATGAGATGTCTCCCAGAGTCTCATATATTTTGATATTTGGTCCCCAGCTGGTGATGCTTGTTGTGTAGGATTAGAAGGCGTAGCTTTGCAGGAATAAAAATACCACTGGAAGGGGAGCGACAATGAGAGTTTAAAGACTTGCTACTGAAGAGATATGGTGGGTCTTGCCCAAGTGCATGAATGCAGTGCCCCCTCTCCCTTTCATTTCATCTTTATCCCATCCCAGCACATGCTCTTCCATTTTCACATGTGATGTGGGAGTCCCCTCTGTGTTCTGTGATTACCATTAATGAATAAAGAAACTGCCTTGGCGAATTGATAGGGCAGAACTTAGGTAGATGGGGAAGATGGAACTGATTGCAGGGAGAAAGAAGGGCAGAGTCAGGGATGCCATGGAGCTGCCGCTGGAGATATATGTGCTGAAACTTTGCTGGTAGGCCACAACCTTGTGGTGATGCACAGATTAATGGAGATGGGTTAAACTAAAATGTAGGAGTTAGCCAATAAGAAGTTAGAGCTAATGGGCCAAGTAGTGATTTAATTACTATAGTTTCTGTGTGATTATTTTGGTTCTGGGCAGCTGGGATGAACAAGCAGCTCTCTCCTCGTACACACATGCTTCTATTGATTCTGTAAATATCCCCATTACTCCACCCTGCCCCAAGAACCCCTCTCTTCCTGTCTTGGGTTCCCTTCTCCTTACTCTGAGAAGATACTAGAACCCTGAGTGTGGTTGGGGTCCACCCAAAAGAAGTCCATGTCAAGCATTCCATTCTCAAAGTGGAGATGAGTGGTCATATAAAAATGACTTACAGGAAGGATGTGGCTCTCCTGACTAGTCCCCATGGTTTATCTTATCTTGGAACTGTCCTACATCTTTGAACTTTCATTTAAAA
This sequence comes from Ondatra zibethicus, assembly GCA_004026605.1. Lineage (NCBI taxonomy): Eukaryota > Metazoa > Chordata > Mammalia > Rodentia > Cricetidae > Ondatra > Ondatra zibethicus. The sequence continues at coordinate 18,323 of PVIU01012116.1, read as the reverse complement.
CGTATGTGTAGTGCCTGGAGGCAGCCATCACAAGACACTAGCTTGATTGACTTATGCAAAATGAAAATGTTCCCTCAAGACCATTACAAGTGTGTCATTAAATTTAACCAGGAGTTTGATGAATAGCAACTTCAAACTCAGTTTGCACTTAGAGTTTGACCCAGGATTAGCATGATCTAGTACCACAGCAGGACTTCCAGGGAGTTCAGCTCAACTCACTGAGCTGGGACACCAGCAAGTGCCCAGTTCATACCCTAAGTTCCTGCCCCAAGTAGCTGGTGCTGTGAGGATACTTATAGCTCATTCCAAGAGAGGCACAGAAATAAGGCACACCAGTGGCTTCTTTTTGTCACCCCCCTTTTTACACTGGGGCACACACTGTGAAAATCAAGGCTTATTACTTCCTTTTCCCACAAGTTCCAGTGTTGAAACCTCCCTTATTTCTTTCCTCCCTCCTGTTCACTCTCTTGCTTTCTAAGTTTCTTTCTTTTTTTCTTTTTTTTTTTTTTGAGACAAAGTCTCCCTATGCTGTTCAGGCTGTTCTGAAACTCTCTATGCATCCCAGGCTGGCCTCAGATCCATAATCCTATTGCTGCCTCTTATTTTAGTCTCTCAAGTCCCAGAATTACATGTGTATACCATCACACCTGGCTTGTGTGTTGGATTTCCATCACTCATTAGTTCATTCAGCACACATTAACTGGGTCACCACTCTACATGCTGACAAGACACGTGTGAGCTCCACAAAGGCACTGCTCTCCTGGAATTTACATTCTAGAAGGTGAAGGAGACAGTAAACAACCAAACAAAGCAATGCACCACGTAAGTGGCTAGTGCCGTGCAGTAGTAAATTGCAGATGGAGCAGGAAGAAGAGGGCCTTCAATGGGGTGATCCAGGAAGTCTCCCTGAAAGTAGAAGTAGGAAGTGCGAAGGCCCCAAGGCAGGAAGATAATTTGTTCTACCTGTGGAGCCAGAACTTAGCTGTTTAATGGGTTGGGTATGTAAAACTAGGGATAGATGGTGGATGAGGATGCTGAAAACTCAGGCAAGAACTGATTTTACGAGCTTTATGGACTGCACGAAAGGATATGGATATGGTTTTTCAACACTGAAAAGCCACACAGGGTTTTCAACTGGGTACTATTTGCATTTGGCTAAGCCCACTGTGGCTCCTTTGTGGGGAACAGAATTTCGGGCACTTGAGCAAAAGCCTGAACACCCCCAAAGTCTATATAGGTCTCTCACGATGCTTTAGGTTTGTGCTCGGGGCTGGAGAAGTGTTCGGAATCAGATCATAATTGATCTTATCTCATTTCCTCCTAACTTTGTGAACTGAGAACTCTCTAGGTTTCAGTCTTTAGTTGTGTGTGGTAGACATATCTGCAATCCAAGGCTTTGAGAGACAGAGGCAGAAGGACCATGAGTTCAAGGCCAGCATCAGCCACATAGTATTTAGGAACCAGTTTCTTGGAAAGTAACAAATAAGGAAAATAAAAAAGGGGCAGAAATAAGAAACTGGTTCTTAAATCAATAATGATCAGTTTATTCAATGTGCAAATGCCTAAAGATTTGCAAAGTCAAAGCCACTTTGTCGATCTTTTCCCACACACCAGCCTGGGACTGTCCCCTTTGAGAATTCAGCTATCAACACCCAGCTCCTCTGAAAGAGAGTCCCAGGAGATGATTAGAATTTCAGTGACAGAATAACTCCACATGCTCGACCCATGTGTAAGCTGGTTTCTGCTCCCATGGTGAAGTTTGAGGCTGTCCATAAATATTTGGAAAAAGTGCCACTAAATTCCCAGGGCCAAGGAGGGGTCAGATCTTGTGTTGAGATTTGGAACAAATACTGGCTATCATGGAGACATAGTCTCTGACCATGACTGAGAATGCAGTGTCTGGAGTTAGACATCAACTAGACGTGACTTGCTCTGCTGGATGATCACATAGCTTCCATGAGGCTTAGTTGCTACATCTTTAAAGTGGGATAGACAATCATGTAAGCACGTTCTAGGATGTCATTAGGATTAAGCCAGTCAATACTGTCAAAGCACCATGAGAGAGTGAAAGAAAAATGTTATTATAAAGGTATCTGGAAATATCAGAACAACAGGTCAGATATGTTGATTCTTTCTGAGATCCTTATAAGATGTATGGAACCTGCCATGTTAGGTTTCTCTTTTCTGGTATGTTGTGTGGCACTGTTCCTGGGGAGACATAAATAAATGTCTACTCATTCCAGGTAAGGAACCAATAACAGACCAAAGTATGGATACCACCAAAGTACAAGTTGGTAAACCAATGAGTTTTCTTGGGGTTACTTACAGGAATGTGGGTGAGGGGTGACTTAAATGAGCAAAAATGACACAGTTATATCACCAAAGCCTGCCCCAACATAGGTTATGGCTTATGAAAGCTGGAACCATGGGGCATATTGCACAGTCTGTAGGCAGCTTAACAGGTTGGAGAGTATTATTTCCATATAGGTCAGTTGTAGGCAGGTCAGTTCTTCTAGGCAGCTAATCTTGTCAAAGAGTGTCTCTCAGCAGTCCTTACTATTTACATATGCTTGAGAGGCAGGGCATAGTCATACCGGTTAGTTTCAGGCACTTCTTGAAGTATTTGGGTTGTTTACTTCCTGGGCTTTTATGGAGCTTCCGTTCAAGGTGGAATGCTCCGCCTTCTTTTAGAACATCCTGTTACTTCACCTCTTTGTAAACACTTTGTGTCTTATTAAAGTTTCTTTCCACTATGGAAGGTTTTAATCTTTGAGAAAAATATAAAACCTGGCAAAATAGCTAACATAAATAACATAAAGGGAGACAGATACATTTTGTCTCATGGGTTTGGAGATTTTAGTCTATAGTTCTTGTCTTTTCTTCATTCTGGGCTTGTGGGGAGACAGAGCATCATGGAGGTAGGAAGCTGTGGAGGAGGAAGCTATTTATCTAAGAGTAACAAGAATCAGAGGCGGAGGGAAGGGTCAGGGCCACAGATGGACTCCTAGGGAAGGGTCGGGGCCACAGACGGACTCCTAGGGAAGGGTCAGGGCCACAGACGACTCCTGGGGGGGGTCAGGGCCACAGATGGACTTCCTTCTTCCACTTAGGCCCCCTACCCTAATGTTTCCAGAATCTTCCAAAACAGCACTATGACGTGGTGACTGAATGTGCAACACATGAGGTTGGGGGAGCATTTCACATCTAGGCCATAACACACATTCACCATGTGAGTTGCTTCCTTGTCCTTGCCTGTAACCAAATACATGAGGCTATAGGGCACATCTCATGCAAACCACCATACCTTGTCTCAAAAAACAAGATGAAGGTTGATCATTGGCATCTTTTTACACACACACACACACACACACACACACACACACACACACACTCCAAAATGACAATGGTATCACTATTTCTATTAGAATAGTTGTAAAAATCAACAACTAACTAAGGCCATAGTACCAACAGGAGTGTAAATTATGCACCACAGTGCCTGGTCCTTAGGGGATGCTCTTTGCAGAGGAGATGGACATTTATTAATATTTCGCCACCTCAACCATGTTATATTGCTCATCATGGAGCTCACCCCTAACTGTCATAAAACTTGGTCCCTTATGCTGAAGTATGAATGAAATCCTGCCTTATACTCTGTCATGGTTAGTTTTTGCTGATTTGACAAAACTTGGGTCACCTGGAAAGAAGGAAACTTAATTGCAGATCTGATTCAATCAGATTAGCCTGTAGGCATGCCTGTCTTGATTTCCAAATGTGGTAGGAGGGCCCAGTCCACTGTGGGCAGCATCATCCATGGGTAGTTGAGTCTAGGTTATACAAGAAAGTTACTGAGCATGAGCCAGAGAGCAAGGCAGTAAGCAGCGTTCCTCTGTCGTTTTTTTTTTTTCAGCTCCTTCTTGAGTTTCTGCTCTGGCTTGCCTTGATTATGGACTGTGACCTGGAAGCATAAGATGAAATAAACACCATACTTCCCAAGTTGGTTTTGATCAGTTCTTTCATAGCAACAGAATGAAACTAGAATATCCTGTTAGTTTTTAAGACATAGGTTGAGGATTTGAGTCCACTTCCTGATCAGAAGAAGGATTAGGAATAGTTTATGGTTTAAGTCTGAATGTCTTTGGACCTTTAGAAGGTAGGGTCTAGCTAGCAGATGTGAGTTGTTGGGGACAGGCCTTGAAGATTATATCAATTCCTATTGAATTCTCTGCTTCCTGGTCTACCAAGCTTTAACAAGCAGACACCACATGTCCCTGCCACCATGGACAGATCCACTATGCTACCATACTTTCTTCACTATGTTGGACTATTCCTTCTGAAACCAAGGGCCAAAATGTTACTGCTTTTAAGCTGCTGTTGCTGGTAATGAGAAAAGTCACAAACACAAGTGGAGAGATGTTTACTATCAGGAGAGCCTGCTACGTGGTGGGTGCTTCTTAAACATTGCATCACTTGATATGTTTGCAAGGAGAAAGAATTTTTGTTTTACCTTCATGTGTGTGTGTGTGTGTGTGTGTGTGTGTGTGTGTGTGATACTTCTAGTGAAATTTCCTCAGGAACCAGCCACCTTGAATTTTGAAATAGGGTTTCTCATTGGCCAGAAGTGCACCTAATTGGCTAGACTGGATGGCTAGTGAACTCAGGGATCTACCAGTTTCTACCTCCCCAGTGTTGTGGTTACAAATTCAAGCTGCCATGCCTGGCTGTTTGTCCATGAGTTCTGAGAACTGAAGGCAGATCCTCATATTACAAGGCAAACACTTTACTGACTGAGCCATCTCCCCAGCTCTCTCACCTCCTCTTTGAAGATTATATGACTTAGAGAAGTGTGGTAACAGGCCCAACTTCACATCACTAGTCATTGGCTATGCTGGATTTGAACCCAAAGAACAGAGAGAATGTGACCCCTTGGTGGTATCGACTTATCTCACCTGGGCTCCTCTTTCTTGTGATTTATGATGAGGCTGTGTTTTAGAACTCAGCCGAGAGCCCTGTGAAACAAGTAGAGACTTGCTGATCACAGTGCATCTCGTGGCAGCTGGCCCAGCCCTTGCCCTCTAACCCCTGGCCATAAAAACAGTGGCACAGCCAATGTCTTGACCAGTGGCCTAAAAAAACAGAGGGGTCCTGCTCTGGACCTCTGGGATTGTTTATATGGATCTGCTCAGACCATGCCCCTGGAATGCCTGAAGCTATAGTCGGCTGCGGAGAGAAAATAGCATCCAGTGCTCCATTTCTGGGCACCATCCGGACACATTCCAAAGCATGAACAGTCCAATTTAGCTCGTGAGCACGTTAGCTGTGAGCCGTGGAAAGCAGTCCTGCTTGTTGGGTGCTCACGTTCTTCTTGTGAGCTTTTGGTTCAGAGCCTGTGTTCAAAAAAGTTCTGGATTTTGCTTATTTATCTGCATGGCCAGAAAGCCTAAGAGAATGAGGTGACATCCTGAGGTACCTGTATGAACAGTGCCAGGAATATGACTTGAGTTTTCTGACCTAACAGATTGAATGAGGAGAGTTCTCTGGATTCTCGCACAATGGAAACAGCAACTTTATTTCTCAAGTTTAGCAAGGAGCCAAAGACTAGAAAAACTTCCTCATTCACAGTTCACTTGTTCCTTCATCCATAAAATACCATGGATATCTACCATGTTTAAGTATTTGGCAGTCTAGATGGTAGGATAAATTAGATGCAATTCCCATTGCCAGGAGACATAGTCTAGCTGGGGAAGTGACTTCATTAAACAACCTTACAAACACATCTAATATTGCAAATTACTAAAAAAGAAAATCCATTCTTTAAAGACCACCTAATAAGTGGAGCTGCTCATCATTCTCATTGGGGGTGCCAAAAGACTTCAACAAAGAGGTGCCATTTGAATAATGCAGTGGAGAATGAAGGTGGGTAGGCCAGAGAATTCCAGGTAGGAGCATAGACATGGTTAAAAATAATATGGCTTCTTTGAGAGTGAGGAGATTAGCATGGTGGACTGCTGAATGCAAATGAGAATATGGGACAGGAAGCAATCAGTGAGTAAGTCTCAGTCAGGTCCTGGGAGACCAAGCTAGAGCAACTGGGAGGCATTAATGGCTTTTTAACACCATAATGTGAATGATGCTATAATTGTTAATGCTTGTATAAAGAGATAGATGTTGATCTTTTTGTTTGACATTTGAGCACTACAAAAAGACCAGATGTGTATTAGAATTCATTAGTCTACTTAGACTACATTATACCAAGGTAATGTTCTAGCCTCATTTCTATTATTGGGACAAAGAGGCTATGGAGGAGAAAAATTTTATTTCATTTACAATTTTAGGTCACAGTCCTTTATTGAGGGAAGTCAAGCTAGGAATGGGAAGGTAGGCCTGCTTGCTATTCCACACAGAATTACTTCTGACCAAGGAATTTCTTTATAACCAAAGACACAGCAGGAAATAATGGAGGGTGTTGCATGGAGGCTGGAAGGAAGACTCATGTCAAGATACCTTTCTTACATAGTTCAGGACCATTCATCTAGGGAATGGTGCTGCCCATAGTGGGCTGGATCCTTTTACATCAATTAATAATCAAAGCGATTCCCTTCAGATATGTCCACCGAACAACCTGATCTAGACAATTCCTCAACTTTGATTCTTTTCCCAGATGACTCTAGGTTATGTCAAATTGTCAGTTATCTGAGACAGGTATCATATAACCCTGAAATATCAGTGGGTTACAGAATAAAGTGTTATACATGGGGTGAGATTTATTTCTCCCCTGCCCCCATCTCTACTCTGTGCCTCAGGATGATGGAGGAGAGACTCCCCTTAGACCCAAAAGAAAGAAGACTGAGCCAATCATGAGCTGATAATTTTTGCTATTTATTATTATTAGTAGTAATAGTAGGATGATGATGATGATTACTTGAGATGATAGTATAATTACATCATCCCTTTCCTCGCTCAAACCCCTACCATATACATTATTTCCTTGTTCCCTTTCACATTAATTTCCTATTTCACTAATTGTTGTTACACAAAGACATACATATACAAATACATAAATCCAACCTGCTTAATCTTCATACTGTCACTTGTATGTATTATTTCAGGGCTAACCATTTGGTGTTGGATAACCAGTTGGTGGGCCATTTCCTGGGGAAGACTATTTGCTCTCACTCTCAGCATCTCTTAATTGCCTGTAGTTCTTCATGGAGGTTCAAGGCCTTCTGAGCTCCCCTAGCCCCTGTCATTATTAGCATGTCTATTCTTATTATTATTGCATTATTATCTGTATTCAGCTCATATTTAGACAGTAATGCTGGTGAGACTTCATGGGCATATCTTCTGACATTCCTAGGAGACACACTCTCACAACAAACACTGTTCTTCTGGCTCTTACACTCTTTCTGCCCATTTTTCAGCAATGACTCCCAAGCCTTGGGTATAGGCGTTGTATTGCAGATGTATCCTCTGGGAACAAGATCTATGACTCTGCATTCTTATTGGCTGTGATTTTTGGTGGTGATTTCTATCTGTCACAAAGATAGATTTGATGAACAGTGATTCTTTTTCTAAGATGAACTTCTATGTGCGCTAGCACGTGTGAGCTGTGTGCACCTCAGTGCACTGCAGAGCGATCGACACTACTGCCATTTCCTCTTTGAACAACAACAAAATTCCTGAAATGCCCAAGTTTTCGCAGTAGTGATTTGTTTTATTTATTTTTCTTCTTGACTCTTGAAACTTTAAATGTTACATCACGTAGGCAATGTGGAAGACTATTCCAGAAAAAGGGAACTAGCATGTTCCCTCATGCAGTCAATGGTGCCAGGTACATTTGTAAAGTACCTGTTCTGATGAACTGGGATCAGTGTCCACCTTTCTCTGGTCTTGGATTGATGAAGTTTCAGAATTTGCCCCATGATCTGGTGTCATGGAGAGTTCTCAGCTCAGTCCCTGGATTTCATTCTGTTCAGTGGGCTGAGACTGGGGAAGGGATAAGGAGGAAGCGATGACATCAAGTAGATAGCAGCTTTGTGAAAGGAGGAAAGAGATACATCAGGTAACCCCTGAATTCTGAGGAACTGATTTATTATTTTGAGAGAAATTTGTAAAGTACACATGACATGTGATAACCCCTTGGCAGTGTTCTCTTGTTAGACCCTCAGTAAAATTTGACTTTATTGTCCAGCTGCTTGGGATAGGGAAGAGACATATGTGTCTATGTATTTCCATACATGACTGTGTCAGCTTATGGATGCAGTGATGTAGTCAGGTTGAACTTGACTGTAATAAAACAGCAGGTTTCCATGAAAGCCAAATACATTTAGGTGCCTATGTTAAACAGCTATAGTGTTAGCATGGAGGGTAAGATGTGAGCCATTGAAGGATATGAAAATAAGGAGGGAGACATGACAGTGGTGGGGAGCCATGGACAGTAAGCTGAGAACTTGGCCTTGAGTACCCAATGTTGAAAGCATTTTTGAGTGTTCAAGACCAGAATAATATGGGGGACTGGAGAAGGAGAAACAAAAGCTTTTGGTAAAAGTACCTAAACATCCTCACATACCCTTGACGGAACCTGCCAACACTGGTGTAGCTGTGGATGAGAGAAAAGTGGAGAGTCTGATTTAGATTCAAGATAAACAGCCCGGGCTTTTTTTTTCTTTTTAAAATAAAAACTGCCATATCTCTACATGGTGTTGCCATGGAAAGAAGTATTTTCATCTGTTGCAAGAGCAGAAAGCTGCATCAAACAGAAAGAAATGGCCAAAATGAGGGCTTGAACTATCTTTGGGTTATCCTAACTTAGCAGTGTTTTAATTTCTGCATGTTTATATGAGAGGAATGAGAAAAATGAAAGGTCTCAATGACATATTTCTTCCATTTTCCCATTGAGTGTGCAAACATGCCTAAAATCCATGGAATGGAGGACACTGGCCAGGCAAACAACCACTTGCTGAATGAGGAGTGGTCCTTGGGTGGTACCTCTGCAGCCCAAGGACTGTTGCCACGTTCCCCTCTCATTCCATCACCATTTTGTTTGATTTTGTTCATCTCATTTCCTGTCTGTCAAGTGTATCCATTTTCAGGTAATTTTATTTGTTGCCATTGACTTTTTAAGGGACCTCCTTAGGTGCCAGTAAATTCTGGAAGACTTCAGAGAGGACATACAGAACTGTCCAACAAAAACACAGTTTTAAAAAGAAACATATTCATAATGTCAGAATAAGGAAAGCAGAGTCAGAACTCGGACAGCGATGCTGGACATAACCTAGGTGCCTGATAAAATGATTACTTCTAGGGTACTAGTGATATTATGGGTTGGAACTAAAACCAATTAGAACCCTTGACCTCTGGGAACCGAAGGCTCCTGCTGAATGCACCAGAAATCAGGGAAGCAAATAATATTTTGTTAGGATGCCTGGCTCCTCTATGACCCACAGTCATGACCTTAAACATGACATAGTCTTTGAGGCTGAGGACAGGAGGCATTGGCAGTTCCAGGCAGCAAAAGGCTGAAGCATTAGGTCTTGTATTTTCTGAACAGCTTAAGAAGTTCAGCCTGTGAAGCACCCATCTGAGAGATTGATGTGTACCGTCCTGGTGTTACTTCCTGCCTATGAAGCACCCATCTGAGAGAGAGAGAGAGAGATGGATACCATGCCAGGGTTACTTCCTGCCTGTCTTTTGTAGTTGCTCTTGATAGTTCACACTAATAAAAATGGGCCCGAAGGGCAGGGGGCACAGGCTAGAAGTCAGTGGACAACAATTCATTTCACGGTGGGAACATGGGTGTGATTATATTCTCATGGCTGGTGATGCATCCTTTTAGATTTTTGTGGAAGACATGAGCCACATGGGGATGCTTTCTTGGGATAGCTGCAGGCAAGGCGATATGTAGGAGGCCATTAAATGCCTGCATAGTGCTAGAATGGCATCCAATGTAATTCAGTGCTCAGTTGTTGAGTATCTATTATGTGTTAGGCAAAGTGAAAGTCTGGAGAATGTAAAGAGAAACTGGTTTAAACTGCCCCCTTAATTGTAATGTGTAGATATGGACTGCCATTAATGTCAGAATCCTGTAATGCCATAGGTCCTGGAGCTGAATACTTTTTCCCATTTAGTTCTAATAGAACATTGCTATCAGTCAATGTTATTATTACAACCATTTTCCACAGGAAATAGGTCCTGAAAACCTAAAGACTCTCCTATGCTTCCATATTAGTATGTATGGGAGCAAAGGTTGAACATGGACTGTCTGTCTCCATGGTTTGTGTTCTATTATTTATTCTTGTAGATGATCTGAGGGTCTATGTAGGCTATAGAAGCAAGACCATAGTGGCCTTGGAGAAGGAATGTTACTTACCAGGTAGTCCAGACATATGGCAGTGGAGAGCACTGCCTTTGATAAAGAAACAGCCTCTGTGAGGCTTTGGAGCCTATGCAAAGAGTCTGTTGTGAGGGGCTGGAGAGATGGCTCAGTATTTAAGAAAACTTGCTACTCTTCTAGAGAACTCTCTAGTTTGGTCCCCATAACTCATGATGGGTGACTCACAACTACCTATAGCTTCAGGTCCAGTGATTTCATGTGTTACATACACACATATATGTAAATAAAAGACAAAAGTATTTTTAAAAGAGTCTGGCATACCTCAAGTGTCTGTGAGAAGAGGCCAGGGACGAATGATTACATTCATAGTAAGTCTTTGAGGGCCAGTTGCTGGTAAAGACCATATTTTGGTGACCATCTATTGCTGGCCATCTATGGATAACTAAGATTAGACCAAGACCCTGCTCTTATGGAGTTCCTTCTGAAGCAGGTTGTACACATGTCATTAAGCAAATATCATATGATAGTCTTATGAGAAATCAGACTGATAAATGTTTCTTATAGTCTGGTATTTGCATACTTGGTGCCTGACTGGTGCTGTCTGGGGAGACTTAGGGATTATGGTCTTGCTGGTGGAAGTATGTCATTGGGGACATGTTGATAGAGGTTTCTGTCCCACCCAGTCCTGCAGCCATTTAGTCCCAAGGAAACACACAGAGACTTATATTAATTATAAACTAGTTGGCCTAGTAGCTCAGGCCTTTCTTATTAACTAGTTCTTACATCTTAAATTAGCCCAATTATTTTTGTCTGTGTTAGACACATGGCTTGGTACCTTTTATCAGCGAGGCATTCTCATCTTGCTTCTTCTGTGTCTGGGTTACAACTGCAAACTGACTCCTCTTCCCAGAATTCTCCAGTTCTCATTGCCCTGCCTATACTTCCTGCCTGGCTGCTGGCCAATCAGTGTTTTATTAAAATACAAATAACAAATTTTTAGAGCCTATAAGATCATTGTCCCACAGCAGGGATAGACTTTCAGAGTTCCAAGGCTATTCCCAATTTTCTCTCTGCTCCTGTCTGTGGCCAGAGTGGTTCTGTCTTAGCTACTGTTCCAGGTTCTCATCCCTTTGCTCTGCCATTGTGGATTCTAATCCTCTGGAACTGTAAGCCTAATCAAACCCCCTCTTCTGTGTGTTTCTATGGTCATAGTATTTTATCACAGCAATAGAAAAGCAACTAATAAGAAGACCTTATGAAATCCATGATGGGCCTGACCTCTCTGACAAAGTAACATTCAAGTTGGGGTCTGAAGATGGAGATTGAGGTAGCTGTGCAAGAATCAGCTGTGTTGAACAGCAAGGGAAAAGGACAGACAGAGGAAGCATAGGGTCACAGACTACTTCCAAATCAAATGTTCATAGCATGTGTTCCTATGTTTATCACATGATCTTTGTAGAGGGTGTGATGTGTTTTGTGTTGTGTCTCCTGTAGACTTGTGCAGGATACTCATAATTGGGATCTCCTATGGGTTCTCACTTCCACAAAACCGTTTAGGAGCTCAGCGCCACTCTTTTCCGAACTCTTAGTCAACTTGGCATGCTTAATGATGCCAGCATTTGCTGCAATGTGCCTGCTGCACGCATTCTGCTGTTGCCCCATGCCAACTGGCCCTCTCTGGACTTGTGACCTTCTCAACAATGGACACCATTTCATGCTGTTGTTTTGTTTTCACTGGGGCCATGAAAAGTAAAACTTCATTAGCAGTCTCTCTAGGTGGGGGGAAGTTTTCTTCGCTGAGATCATCTCAGGGCTGTCAGCTCTCATGATCAAAACAGAATGCCTTTTTGCATCCACCCGCCCTGCTCCTGCTCTGCCATTCTTGGAATAGATTCTTGTTTAGCAGAGAGAGAAGACGACAGCACTGCATGGACTTCTCAGTTGACTCCTACCTGCCAAAGAAATATCACCAGGAATCAAGAGGAAGTGACAGAGCCAAGTCGCAGCTCTCTCCCAGCTCCTCCATGTCCTAGGCCTTGTCACAGGACCCCCTCTGCCTTGCCTCTCATCAACCCTTCTCTTCTCTTTTCTGTCTTTGGAGGTCATGTGAGCCAGACCCGATGAATATGTGATGTATTGCTGACCAACACCACCTTACGAGCCTTAGCCTCGTAGGAGGCTATGGGCAGCTAATCTGGGTGAGGCTGTAGAGCCTGGGGTGAGGTCTTGTGCTGGAAGATGGAAAAAGGAAACCTTCCTTTCTGTTGATGAGCTGGGAAGGATGTAGATAGGCCTGCAGTTGTTTGGGTACTGCCTTCTTTAAAGTAGAATTGAGAGATTAATTGAGTCACTATTGAAAGTTTATTTTTCTTTCTTTACATTCAGTTTTAGAGATCTTAACAATGGGAATGCATTCTGAGACACCCATTGCGTGGTGACTCAATCTTTGTGTGAATGTCATAGAATGTGCTTAGAAAACTTAAGGCAGCAATGATGTCACTAGATGATGTCATCTTTTGAAACCAGTGTTCCATTTATTGTTTGTTGTTGACCAAAATGTCATCTAATGAAAACTTAAAACCAGACAAACATGGGCTTCTTTACTATATGAACCAATTCATCTAACTCTGAAGCCAGGTTAAATGCTGCTTTGCTGTTTCCTGCAGCTTACACCTGCCCTTGCTGGTGTTTTCCTCTTGACTCAGAAAACCTGCTAAATGCCAGGCACACAGTCATGAAGGCACAGTGGCCAAGTCCTTTTCTCCTCCTTCTATCCCCTTCCTGGCCAGCAGAGCCTCTGATGCTCAGTACTGGCTTCTCCATGGAGCCATTGTCAAACTTTGTTCCCCATGGTAGACTGTATCCATTTAGCCCCATCTTTCACGTGTGTTTCGTGTTTCTTATTTTCCTTTCCTTTAAACAAAAAAGCAAGTTTTGGCTAGTTAAAAAGAGGAATCTTTCTGTTTTCCCCCTGGTGGAGTGTGAGGAAAAAGGTACTGGAGTGAGGGCAGGAGTGTTATCAGAAACAAAAACAAGACAGGAGAATCCTAATGACTGTCAGTTTCATGTGATACCTCAGGACCACAGCAAGGCACTGGCAGAGAAAAAAAACCTGGAAAGCCAGGCTTGGTGGTACCAGCCTATAATCCTTGATACTTGGGAGGCAGAGGCAGGAGTACCATAAACTTTAGAGACTTCTGGGCTACAGAATGACAGAATGATCCAGAGCCAGCATGGATAATGTAGTAAGGCTTGTTTAAAAAAAATATGAATCAGACAACCCAGGATATGGCCCCGGGTAGAGTGCTTGCCTAGTGTGACTGAGGCTACCACTGTTCAAAAATGAAAAAAAATAATAGTTGAGGTTAAGTCTGGAAGCTTTGGCATCATGCATGACTGAGTCTTACTACAGCCATTTACTACAGGTCCTCCTTAGCCCAGCTTCCTAAATTGTGTGTTGCAGCCCTGAGTTGGGGTTGCATAACTGAATGTGTGTGTGTTGGGGGAGGTCACAACAAGTCTGGCAACAATAAATGGTTTCTACATTCTCAGCAACCAAAATTAAATTCAAAATCAAACAGCTCACATTCACTACAGCCTTGATTCTGAACACGGCACGAGTGCACTTTTGACCTCGTGTGCCCATCCTGTCTCATAACGATGGATGCTGCCTGAAAGGCAGGTCTCCGCTCAGATTCAAGATTCTCATCTATTATAAATTGCAGGGTTTTGTATTATACCTTAAAACTTTTCCGAGATTACAGAAACTTAATGGTTTAACTATAGAAAACAAAGGATTTTAAAATATTTTCTACCATCATTCTTTACCATGTAAGGATCAAGTGAGTGTATTTTTGGATTGGATTGTGCTAAAATGTTTGATTTTAAAAGTTATCATTTAAGTCACTGAGTTGAGTCTCTCTTACACACATACACACATACAAAATCACTAAATTAATTTTGACTTGAGATTAAGATAGAATTTCCAACAATGTCTGAAATGTCCCTACACATACTTTGACCATTGCATAATATGTTTTTATTCAAAGAGGAATGGACAGTTATTAAGTAAAGATGTTGATCAACTATGAAAAACACTGGTGATTCTCCCTGTTCTGCAATTTTAAATATTTGGCCAAGATTTAATTCTTTATGTAAAAATAAACAAGCACATTCTCCTCACTAGTGTGCAAAGCTCAGGACCCAAATTCTCCACAACATGAAACAACTAGATACATCTACATGAGTTTTTATTGTCCTGTTCTCAACTATTACACGTTTTATTTTATTTCAATTAAAAAGTTCTTCCCTAATTTACCCAAGAGCTCAACTTCCTAAACTTATAGAACACTAAAAAACAATAATCCATGAGAAACAAAATGAATGAAAATTATTTGTCTCTTTCATCACCCTTACAATAGTAAGACTTCCGATCGTTATTGTTATCATTGTGTTTCCCTCAATGTTATCTCCTTCCAGATGTCTCGTCACTAACAAGTTTCACTCATTCTAACAAAGACTAATCTAACTTATTCTAAAACAGGTAGTACTTATCCATTCCCCTAAAAGATGAACATAATCTTCGTACTGATTTGCTTTATTATTTTCATTGAATCAACAAACTTCCTAGGTCTTCTACCTCATACCATTATACCTACCACCCTATTGTCCATAATCTATCTTTAATAAGTGCTAAAATTATATATATGTCAAAATATGGTTTATAATAAAATTCTCTATGATTTATTATTGGTAATTGATCTGCATACTTATTTTATATGCTTGCATATTTATGGTTGTGTAAAAATTTCTTAGATGGAGCTAGAGAGATGGCTCAGCAGTTAAGAGGGCCTATTGTTTTTGTGGAGGACCAGGATTCAGTTCCCAGCACCTACATGCCTGGAACTCCAGTTCCAGGGGATCTGATGCCCTCTTCTGGACTCCCCAGGCTCCCACATGCATGCGGTTCCTTTGGCAAGTGACTTCCAGCTACTCCCAGTCTGGGAATCCTTGTTTGGATTCATGGGGAACTGTGTTTAAGAGTCCTTTACATTTGCTTACTGGGTGACAGAGTTCATTTTCTGGTGCTATAAAAACATACCTGGGACATAGCTGTATGAAAAATAGAAGTAAGTTCATGTGATTCTCAGTTCTGGAGGCTGGAAAGTCCAAGGTAATAGAGCCAACATGTCCTCAGCTTCCAGGAGGGGGGCTTCCTGGCTTAATATCTTAATAGTGGTGACTTCATGTGATGACAGAGAACAAGAGAGCCATGTAGTATTTGTTTTCATAACACAACTGTTTTGTCAAGAATCCATTCATCCATGCATTCATGAATGGATAAATCCATTCATAAGGGCAGAGTGCTCCTGGCGGACTTACCTCAATAAAATATGATTAATGTATGACTTGGGTCATAAGGTAATAGTGAAATTTCAATGCACACTGTGTGCAGAATGTTTTGCATAGTGCCCTCTGCCCCTCATCATGCTCTAACGACCTACTCCATGCTTTCGCATATCATAATGAATATTTGTGAGGTCTTTAGGGCCAGGAGGAGGGAGAAGCTACTTCCAGGGTTCTGGAGGGCTGATATTTGATGCCTCCATCACAGAGAGAAGGAACTCTGGGCTTCCATAAAGCATTTCTAACAATCATTTTTTTGCCATAAATAGTTCAAAAAAGAAAGCAAAATGTAAGAATGTGTGAGTCCTGCCCAAGAATGTATGCTATGTTCTTTTAAAAGGAAATGTCAACAGAGAGTTGGGTGACAACCAGTCTCACACCGACCTTTCCAACAAAGCAGAGGCCATTCCTTGGAAACTATTTATAAAGGCTCTTATCTGAGGGAAGTTAATTCTAGGCTTTCTTCTAATTCAGAGGACAGGAGGGTCAACTCATTAGCTATAACAAGCCTTTTGGAATGGGCATTGCAAAGTTGGAAGGACATGGCCATTCTCGTGGGAGTGCTGTTTGATTGGCTACAATGAGGCTGCTGGGAGTGTGAGATGCCACAGTTTACACTCTACTGCCTCTTGGCACAGGGTGATATTTCTGAGTTCAGACCTCGGTTTGCTTATCTGTAAAGTGGGCATAATGACTCTGAGCTCCCTAACAAGACAGACGTGAGGATTCAGTCTACAGGACACACTCCATGCAGTGACTGATTCACAGGTCTTTCCTGGGTGTTATGACTTTTCATCTTCCTCTTCTTCATTCTTCTCTTTCTTCTCTCCTTCCCCTTTCCTCCTTTCTCCTCTCTGCTTCCTCCTCCTCCTTTATAAGTGGTCCTCTAGTCTTTTGTGACTGCTTTGATCATTGTCTCTAACCGTTCTTCTTCTCTATAACTGTATTACGACTGCTATCTCTGGCAATCTACTTTGAGCGGCATCCATCTTCATGGCTATTCTAATCCTGAGAGTAGTGCCTCAGTTAATATCACCAGATCATTCTGTAAATGAGAAAATGACTTGCCTAATGGCGATGTCATTGTGTTGGAAATGCCTGCAAGAGGAAAAGGGAGGGATTACAAGGAAAATCCAGAAGCCAGAGCAAGGGGATGGTAGGCAGAGACTTGGCCTATCTCTAAAACCCTTCTTGAGATAATTACCCTAGGAATTTCCTGAGCTCTAATGTCCTCTCGGTGAATGCCCCTAATGATCTAAGAACCTCTTACTAGGTCCCACTTCTAAACACACTACCTCTAGGATGAAACTTTCCATGTAAAAACCCTGGTTGGCAAACTCAAACCATATGCAAAAGATGGCAGAGATGGTGAGCACTTATATTGGAACATGCTGGGTTATGAGCCCATGCTTACTTGGTGACCATCTTTGTAGCCTTAGGGAAGTGACTTTACCACTTCGAGCCTCCACCACTGAATTCAATGACTGCATAAGCATTCAGTGCCTGGCATTCAGTGCAAAGTTAGGGAGAGTCTCTCTTTGTGTCCTGAAGAGAGCACTGGGATAGGGTGTTTGGAGTGTCTTCCTCCTGCTCCCAAAGAGCATGAAGCAGGATAAGAGCCTCCTTCAGAGTCCTCCATCTTTCTTTCTGTAAAGAAACCAAACCAGAATGGCACCACGATTTCCAGGCATGGTGACAGTAGTGACCTCTTATTTCATGGCCTGAGCCTTTTACTCACCTGTTACTATGGATACACTGAGCAAGAACACCCAACAGTAGCTTTGGAGAGCTCTAGGGCTATCCTATCCAAACACCACATAAAAAAAGAAACTGAAGCTAGGGGCATAATTACTTCAGACCAGTGGGGTGGTGATGGTGTGAATGGGTGGATAAGAAAGAATAGACACTGAAGCCAGACTCCACATATCTGGATCTTGTTTATACTGAGTACATATGGGACTTCAGGCCAGTTGCTCAAGGTGTCTGTTCCTGTTCTTTACTTGTATTCACGGCCCCTGAAACACTGAGTACTGTGGGCATACCAGTGAGTTAATGTGTGAGGCCGTGTTGCCACTTCCCACATGTCGGTAGTATCTTCTAGTTTCCAACCCATAGTATCAATATTAATTGGCATAAATTTGCAAACAAATCCTCACAGTATCATTTTGTTATGCCTACCATACTTTACCAAGCTCCTGGGGCACCAGGCTGTCACAATGTGGGCTTTCTAGAAGCAGATCCCTAGACGTGCATTTTTGCTTCTTCCTTTGTTAAGCTTCAACGCCACTGGAAAAAAACAGAAAAGAATATGGGCTGAGGTGTTTTGCATGGCCAACAAAGACCCCTCATTCCAGTAGAAGGGTCAGAAGCAGTTGAGGGGCTTGATGTCTGCAGAATGGCCATACCGATGTAACCATGTTTGGGTCAGAAATTAGAGAATTATTGAAACCATATGGAATGTATAAAGACAGATTTCCTGATCATGATTCTCTAAGCAACATAGTGCAACAGCTATTTGTATAACATTTATATTGTATTAAATATTCTCAGTCAGCTAAAGATGATTTGATGTGTATGGGAAGATATG